>VDFB02355255.1:0-41951 GCA_007258455.2 Sequoia sempervirens | reverse complement strand
ACAATAAGAGAAGATTTGTGTGGAAAATGTTCTTGAAGAGTTGAGAGAACTCTAATGAAGATTGGAAGCATTGGAGACTATAAAATTCAAAGAAATTGCTCTAGATAAAGGTAAATACGATGAATAATGTCATGTAAGTGGCATGTCGAAGGGTGATGAAGATTATGAGTGGGATGAAGTAGAGGTAGGATATTGCTACACTTAGAAGGAGAAGATTTGAATGATCACCATGAGATAGAAGAGTTTAAAGAGAAGGGAATCCTCTTGGAAGAAGATAGTGAGTGGAAAAATAATGAAGCGTAGCCTTTTGGTAGAAGTTGCATGGAGAGAAGAATATGTGAGAGTAGTTGACACAAGTGTAAAAGGAGTATAAAATGAAAGAAAAGAACGCAAGATGAAAAAAAGGAAAAGCGAAGAGAGAAAATGAGCGAAGAGAGAGTGGTTGTTGTAGACCAATGATATGATGAAAATATTTTTGAGACCTTGAGATAGAGGAGTTCAAATTTTTAGTTAAAGAACATGGAGTTGGAAAAGATGGTGAAGGTAATTTAATATCACAAGTTGTAGTGGTAGAGAGTGGCTTGAGTTATGCCAAGGAGATGATACTACTACACACACTAAATATAAAATAAAAGGATAGAACAATACACAATGTACAACTCCTATTCTACACATAGTTGTACTTTCATTAGATGAAAAGAAGAAAGTAAATTAAATAATTGGAGGAGAATGAAACTCTCTTGACAATTCCCTCTTGATGCCATGAATTTGTGATTTGTTGGAAGGGATAAATGTAGTTGCATAATTTTATACCAGTGTAACCTTACTTTGCATCCAATTTCCACCCTTGGAAATGGCTTAAGGAATGGGAAATTTATAGGTTTGATGAGAACAAATGGAGAATTGAGATTGATTTAGAATGGATGATCAAAATTGAATGATAAGAATTTAAATTTGCATGAGAGGGATGATAATTTAAATGTTGGTAGTTGATGTATGGAGGGTTGGGATTAAAAATTAATTTGGATTTGGATAGAAGGTAGTTGGGAATGGGTGGCTAGGATTTGTTTGATTGTATTGGTGGCTAAGATTTAGGGTTGGTTGTATTTAAGATTGATACTTTTTTTAAAAAAAAATTTAATTGTGGATAGGAAATGATAGTCTTATTTCTGTGGATTAGATTAGATTTGGGGATTAATTCTAATTAATCAAATACTTAGATTATTTAATTAATTATTGGAGATGGATATAGGATTTAGTTTAATTAAAAAATATGTTTTTTTAATTAATTTGATGGTGGAGGGAGTGTTAGAGGCTAAACGCTAGTTAATTAAATGCATATAATCTAATTAATTGGCATTGAGATGATGAGTGTGGTTAGGATGGAATTAGTAGCGTGTCGAAAGTGGTAAAAGTGAAAATATTAGAGTAGTCAATTTTAAGTGTCTACATTCTGCCTCTCTTTAAAATGGTATTGTGATTAGATGTCATTTCAAATAAAGTAGAATGAGATAGAATTGGTGGTAGGATGCCCTAATTGTTTGGAAGAGTGAGGGTTAGAAAATGGGTTTGTGATGTTCTCTTGAGAGAGCAGGCAAGTCGATAGGACTTGGGTGGTCTCTTAAAAGAAAATGTAGGTCGAAAGGAATGAAGATTGGGGTTTGAATAGGTAGGAAGGGAGGGGAAGATGGTTAGATGTAGGAAAGTTGGGATTCATGGAGATGAAATAATGTTAGTAAAAGGGATGAAATGTGTGAATATTTATGCAAAGGGATATGATGGGCGTGGATGAGGAGATGAATACAACAATAATTATGTGTGATGATTGAGTATGGTGGATGGGAGGTGCATGCAGGGAAATCATTGAAGAGATTCCAAATGTTGTGAGAAACTTCTTTGTTGTACTACCTATTATGCACAAAATATAAGGGCTCATGATGTGTCAAGCACTCAAGGAACTGATAGCCAAGTAGGCATATGACTTGATGCACCATAATATGGAAGACTGAGATTATGTTAGTCATAAGGTGCACAAATGATACACACAAATGCAAGCCAAAACACACACACACAAGCAAGCATTCACAAAAGATGAAAAGTAAAGCCATAAGATTTTTCCCTTAATCAAGTTGAAATCCAACACTTGATTTATTTGATGATGATGAAAAAATTGTTAATGTCGATGACATATCTTGAGAACAACCTTAAGAATTGTGAATGACATAAGTTGAATGCAATGATTCAAAACTAAACAAATTTTGTATTTCAACAAGATTAAGGATGAAGTTTATGAATGTTTTGGATATGTCCTTGATTGTTTGGTTAGAACTATTTAGAATTTTCTATGTTGTTGTTGGTGTGGTGTTTGGATAATTTCCACCATTGAATTTTGGTATAGTTGTGTGGATTGGGTAGTAGGTATGGGATCCTAATCTTGAAGGTTTGAATATTTGGAGTTTAGGATTGTGGACCTTGTGTTGGGATTGGATTTACTATTTGGGATTGGTTGATGTTTGAATTGTTAAAGGAGAAAACTTTTTCTAACACTATGGGTGAAGGTGTTGAGTGGATGGAAGAATGGGATTATGGATGAAAATGAGAGAGGTGATGCATGATGGAAATATGAGGCTGATGTAGTTTTGAAGGGCTATGTGATAGGAAAAATACACCATTGTAGGTTATGTGCCATTTATGATGCTATGCTTGACATACATGATTTACTCTCTTTTCGACTTCCTAATCAAGATCAAGAGTGTGAATGAGAATAGGTATGATGAAATTGGGATGTGAATGCAGTGGATGGGATGATATGATTGTGTGCTATGGAAGTCTAGTAAATGATTGTGGAGGATGGATGGGATGAGTGGTTGGAAGAAGCTTTCCACCAAGTATAAAGTACACATAGACAACAAATTTACACGACATTCATAAATTGGTTTTAATTATGGTATTTTCCCAAGGCATCTTAGGAATAGTTTCATTGTTGGAAATTTTTTCTCTTCACTATTTCGATTCTTGATTTTTAAAATTTTTGGTTTAATTTTTGATTTGAAATGTCAACTTCCATATTAAGCTAATAACATCCCATTTTGTTAGTTGCTTCATGTGGACCATGTTACTAGTGTTGTTCTCAATGAAATTTGTTGTGAACTTTGATCTTGCTAAGTTGGTTTCTCTTAGGTGCTACCAAGGAAAATATAGTGGGAGGAGGGTTGGATGAAGGATGCATGGTTATGTGAAAGTTTATATGAAAGGGATGTGATGATGGAGGTATGTGGGGTGATTGATTAGGTTGGGTAAAAGGGGTAGATGGAAGGATGGGAGTATAGAGGCATGAATAGATGTCATGGGACCAAGGGGAATTAGGATTGACAAGTTCAAAGACCATGTGTTTCGAGATTGAATTTTTTGTTGGATGTGATGGCTTTTGGATGTTTGGAGTTTAGAAATCATTGTTTGAGGGGATATCATATTTTATGCTCTTGGATATTAGGACTTTCAATTTTGGATTGTGTATCTATAATGTTTGATTTTGGAACCCAATTTTTTTTGACTTGTTAGATTTTTACTTGGATATTTAGATTGCGTGGATTTCAATGTTTTTGAACTTTTAGGATTGTAGACCACTAAATTTTGGAGTTAAATTCATGGATTTTTGCTTTAAGTTCTTTGGATTTTGAAGATTGGTTTTTAAACTCAAATGAATTTTGATTTTGGTATTTTTCAATATTTTTTATTTTCGATTTAGAATGGTGGGCTTAGATGTTTGGGGTTGTGGGGTCTAGGTAGGCTTTTGGGTTTTTGGTCTTTAGATTACTTGGGATTTCAAATTTTTTGGGTGGGAGGAGTTTATGTGTTTAAAGGGGTTCCTTAGCATATGTTGATGCATTTGAGTCTATTTCAAAGCTCAATTTATGATCTCTTAAGGAAAATATTATGGAGTCCCATAAGGTGGAAATAGGTTCACTATATTGGAATAGGTCAAATGGTGTGTGATTATGTTGGTACTGGATGATGGATTGAGGTGGATGGTTGTGGTTGGTGATAGAAATGACAGGGTCTATGAAAGGGTAGTGACAAGGGTAATGGGGCCAAAGAAAGGGTTGGTGATGGGGATGAAATATTTAATGAAATGATTGGTGACAACAAGCTCTTTGTAAAAATAATGAGGGGGATCCATTTTGATGTTGGGAGAAGTTACCCTAATGCTAGTGGGGGTATCATTAACATCCTTATTTTTTCCATTAGGAGATTTGTGTTTGAGGTCTAAGAATCCTTGGTATGCGTAAATATGAATGATTCAAAGTGTCCTTGATCATGAAGGTTCAATCCTCTACCTCTGATAGTTTATGATTTTAGATATTTGATTTTCAACGGGATAAATGTTACTTTGGAAACATGATGCAAATTAATCATGACATAACTAGGAGCTTTTGGGACTTTCAATTTTTTTATTTGTAAGAAGACTAAATTGAACAAATGTACTTGAGCCCAATGTGTAGGACATTTTCTCTTAGATGGGGTTGATGAGGGATTGATAAGAATCTTATTCTTGGCTAGAATCAATGGGATCAATGTGGGTGTTTTGATCTTAATTTGGTTGTGGAAAATTTTGATTATACAATAGATGATGATTTTGATGCTTTTTTCATAATGTTGGTGCATTTCATTTAATTTTGATGTCCTTTGATTAATTCAGTATTAGATGTATTTCCTCAATTTTATTCATTAATATTTGGAGTTTATTTCAATTTTATGAGGCTTATAGAACTTGGATCTTATGGGTTGAATAAGAGGGTTGGATTTCCTTCACTTGATTTGCATTGGTGACTTTGTGGGAATGACAATGTCGGGGGGATTTTGAGTAGTTTCAATATGCTCATGTTTTCTAGGGGTGCATCACAACTTCTCAAATTCATGTTTTTGATTGTGAATCCTTGCTAGTAGCCCTTGGGTAACATTCTTCATAACCAAGTTGGGTAGATTAATTTGATTGGATTTAATGGATTAATTAAATGTTAACTTTGGAGTTTTTGAAGGTCTAGTTAATAGAGGACTTAGGCAAGGGGATAAGGTTTCTAATTGCTTATTTGAGGTGTGGAGTTGGTTAAGAACATATTGGTTTTGACATGAAGGACCCTCTTATGCTAAAAAAATATTTTATTGGTGAGTGTAACACATGTATCATTTGTTGGGAATTAAGGTGTCCTAGCCTTGGCAATTCCTAAGTTAATTATTTATTATTATTCATTTATATTATTAAATATTTGTGCTCCATCAAAAAGGGTGTGAGATTTTTAGTTGACACTTTTTTCAAGTGTCAATGTTTTGAAAAATAAGTTATTAGTTGTCAAAAGATGTTCATTTAGTCATTTAACATAAAAAGTCTATTTTAAAGGATGTTATGATAGATTCTATGACTACGTAAGGGCTAAAAGTAGGGGAGATCATTTTGGACATGAGAATCAGCTAACAGTCTATGACACATTTAAGAGTGTCTCCTATTTTATAAGGGTTTTATGAAAATTGGTAAGGTGTAGATTCATGTAAGAGACCATGTCTAGCATGAAAGGGTTGTATGGATTTTTACCATGGGATTCCTTGTTTTGACCCATGGTAATTTTTTATGATGGTATTTTGAGCCTCCATGATTCTATAGAGGATTTGGATGGAGACATTATGAGATGTTTTATAGGTACAAAGATGTTATTGATTTGATGCAATATTGAAGAATTTTATGCATTGTAATATATTTAAAGAATAATAGATATTTGCCCTCTTTTCTTGGTGGAGCTTTTTGCATGAAAGAGTTTTCTCCACATAAATCCTTGTGTTATGTGTATGGTTCTTGAGTTGTGTTAATTTTTTTGTTGCTAAATCATTTCTTCGTTGATATTCTAAAGTTTAGTTTTCAAATTTGCAAGTTAAATCAAATTTCCATATTGTAGTGGTTTCCTTCATTTCTAACATTTATTATTAGATCCCGACCAACTTTGTTTATTTGGTAGAAGTGTGACTGTTTTTTGGGTTGCAAAAGGTAGTTCTATTTTGTAAATTTTTGTTTGTAAGAATCATGGTTGCAATTGCATCTCCTTTAGAAATTGATAATTTTAATGGATCTAACTCGAATTGTGGAAGATAAAAATGGAGGATCTCTTTGAATGGGTGTCTGCAACAAAAGAAAAGAAATTTGATGCAATTAATCAAGATGATTGAAATAAGATGGAAAAAAAGACACACAATACTATTTGATTATGTCTTGCACATTCTATCCTCCTAAATTTTTTTGCATAAAATATTGTAGTTTCTTTATAGAAATGGTTGGGTGAGATTTATCTATCCAAGAACCTTGTGAACAAACTCTATTTGAAAATATTTTTTTTATCTTAAAATTGAGGAAGGTGAATCCTTTAAAAAGAATTTAAATTTATTTAGTTTTATTTTGAGTCAATTAACATCTATAGATGTTAAACTTGATGAAGATACAAATGTATTATGCTTCTTTTTTCTTTACTTAAGTCATGGGAAATTTTCATTTTTTTATCACCACTAACCTCAAAGATCCCAAGATGGATAAAATTGCTACAACTTTGTTTTCACAAGGAATGAGGAAGAAATCTATGGATAGCTTATTGGATGCTCTCAATGTCAGGGGAAGGCCTAAATAAAGAGGGAAAAAAGGAGATAAAGGGTCTAAAGAAAAGTCAAAAGGTTGTTCTAAGACTCCTAACAAGGAGGAAAAAATAAAACGTTGGAACTGTGGGAAAATAGGACATGTGAAGAAGTGTAGAAATAAAAAGAAACAATGGGATTCCAATATAGAAAAATCTTCTAATGTAGATGATGAAGTTTTAATTTCTTCTTATAATATCATTTTTAATGAACATTGGTTGGTTGAATCACGATGTTCATAACACATGAATCCTCACAAGGAGTGATTTTCCACATATGAGAAATATGTAGGTAATGTCTACCTTAGGGAAAACACTACATATTCGATTGTTGAACAAGGAAAGGTATTGTTGTGTTTCAGTGATGGGAGGTTTAAAACCCTCCTTGGTGTTTGACATATTCTTTGATTAGCTAGAAATTTGATTTTAGTTTTGAAGTTGAATGATTTGAGAATGCATGTAACATTTAATAAGCATAGTTATAGATTGGTGAGAGGAAACTTGGTGGTAGCAAGGGTAACTTGGATGGGAACTCTATTTAAGATTGATGCCACTTCTATTTGGAAGTCCATCAATGTGGCTGAAAAATCTAAAAAATACATGTATGTTGTGACACCATAGATTGATGCCAAATAGGTAAAAATGTATTGAAAATTATTACAAATAAAAAGTTGTTGGATAGTTTTTTTTTTATTTTGATGAAAATTTTGATTTCTTTGAGCATATTGTGTTTGGAAAACAAAACAAAGCATCTTTTCCTTCAGGAAGTAATAAATTAAAAGAGAAATTAAAAATTATTTATACGAATGTGCTTGGTCTTGTGAATAATGATTATTTTGGAAAACTTTGTTATTTTGTTATTTGATGGATCCATATTTATATGGATTTACTTTATGGAAAATAAATTCAAAGTTTTCACCAAGTTTAAGGAATTTAAAGCCTTAGTGGAAAGCCAATCAATGAACATTGAAAATAAAAATATTAACATCAGATAATGGAGGGGAGTATTTCTCTAAGGAATTTTATGAGTTTTGTAAGCATGTAGGTATCATAAGACAAAATATAACTCCTTATACATCACAATGGAATGGTGTTGTAAAAAGAATGAACTAAACTATTATGGAAAGATTTAGAAGTATGATGAGTGATCCATAGGTTGATAAATGATTTTGGGAAAAATTTGTGTGTACTACTTGTCACTTGATTAATAGATCTCCTTACACGGCTCTTGATTTGACATCTTATGGTGTGTGGATAGGCAAGAAACCTTATGTTTCACATTTAAGGGTTTTTAGTCATGAAGATTTTGTTCATGTGCCTAAGGGTAAGTGCAAAAAGATGGGAGACCAAAAAGGGGTCTTAAGTGGCCACTTTTTTCCTTTTTAAATAAGGAAATACTGACCTTGGATGAGAAATTGAAGATGCTATACTCAATTTTAAGATGCAACAAAAAAGGGTCATGCTTTGAATCTACTTTCAAAACTACAATTTGTTTTTTAAAATGGTAGAGATTAAGGGGTTCAAAAAGGGGGCCGCACAAAGTGGTTCTATTTTTTTCAAAAAACATAACATAATGTTTGGTGTGGCCCTCCTAAAATATTAAATTTTTTAAGTATTTCAAAAATCCCTTAAGTGAGAAATTAGCTAACACTAAGTAGTTTATGCTTTATTTTTTTGCTAATTTTTTAATGAATATATGATTTTTTACTATTTTTCAAAGTGGACACATCCTGAAAAAATGAAAATTGAGTGTGCTCCTCATAATTTTTTTGAATATGTGCAAAATGAAGTTTAGTTTCTAAAAATATAATTTTTTTGAAATTTTGATGAACGGTTAAAAAATAAAGTCAAAATTACCACATGCTGGTTTTTGACAAAAAAATGGGCACACTAACAAAAAAAATCAAAGATGAAAGCCTTAACATACTCAAAATGTGAAAAAATTACATGTTTAGATAGCTAAGAGAGAGTTTAACATTATTGAGATATTTTTCTGACTTCATATTGGAACATGTGCAAACATGATGGGGAGCATCGTCAAGATTATGTCAAATATTTTATTATTTAAAAAAATGTCTTTGGATGTTGAAAAGTCACTCCAAACCTTTGGGTTGGAAGCATAAGGAAAATCCAATCCAAAGGCTTAAGAATTTCCAAAGCAAAACATAATACAAGTGCATTATAACACATTCACATTATGTGATTGCACATAATGCTCTTGCATTATGTGATTGCACATAACACAATTGTGCTATAATACACTCATGTTATGTGAATGTATTTAGATAATGGAAGCATGCTATAATGTGAGCATGCTATAACATGTTTGTGTTATATTTTTTTGAAGATTTCTCTTTATCTTTCTCTTTCTCTTCTAGTGAAAGTATAAGTGACATTTATATATGAACATTTACTTTATTATACTCTAATTTGTATAGTTTCAGGATATTTGAGAATGGTTTCAAATCTCTAAGAGTTATAATGTAGTTTCTAGGTTTGGGAAGATCTTATAATTTTTAGACAGTCAAATTTCAATAATTAATAGGTCAAACTTCAGTAATCAATAGGTTCCCACCATCTTGCTCTCTCTCTCTCTTTATCCTTTTCTCTACCTCTCTATTTCTCTGTATCTCACCTCTCCCTCACCCCTCTCTCCCTCCCTCTCTCCTCTTTATAATTTTCTTTATGTCCCCTCTCCCTCTCTTTACCTAGCTCTCTCTTCATCATTCCATACCACTCTCTCTCTACTTACCTCTTTTCTCTACACCTCTCTACTTCCCTACCTCCTCTTTATCTCTCCTCTCCCTCACTATCTATATCTACTTATCCCTTGCTCCCCCATCTATATATCACCCCTCTCCATCTCTCTACCTAACTCGCCCTCCATCACTCCCTAACACTCTCTCTACCTACTCCTCTCTCTCTAAACCTCTTTATCTCACCTCTCCCTCGCTACCTCCTTCCTCTACTCTCTCTCTCCTCTCTACCCACCTCTCCCTCCCTCCTCACCCTCCTTCCTCTCTACTTCTCTCTATCCCCCCTCTCCCTATCTCTACCTACCTCTACCTCCATCACTCCCTACCACTCTCTCTACCTACTCCCTCTACTTCTCTCTATCTCTCCTCTCCCTATCTCTACTTACATCTCCCTTCCTTCTTCTCCCTCTATCATTCCCTCTCTCCATCCTCTTTCTCTCTCTATCTCCTTCCCTCTCTACTCTATCTCACCATTCTCTCTCTCTCTCTATGTGTCACTCCCTCATCTCTCTATACTTCTCTTTATCTCATATATCACTTGTTACCTCTCCCTCACTCCCTCATCTCTCTCTTTGTCTTTACTTATATCTATTCCACCTATCCCTCTCCACTCTCTCTCATCTCCCTCTACCTCTTCCTCCCTCCCCTTGTTTCTCCCACTATCTCCTTCCCTCTCTACTCTCTATCTCACCATTCTCTCTCCCTCTCTTTGTTATTCCCTCCTCTCTCTCTACTCTCTATATCACTTATCCTTGTTTATATCTCCCTCCCTTCCTCCCCTCTCTCCCCCCTCTATACCACTATCCCTTTCTCTATCTCTACTTCTCTCTATCTCACATATCCCTCTCTAGCTCTCCCTCCCTCCCTCTCTCTCTCTCACTCATATCTCCTTCCTTCTTTACTTCACTTTGTATCATCACACACACTCTCTCTCTCCATATCTCTCTACCTCCCTCCCTCCATCTCTACTTCTCTCCATATCACTTTACCCCATCTCTCCCTCTCTACTTCTCTCTATCTCACCTCTCTATCTCTCTCCTTCCCTACCTCTTTGTCCCTCCCTCCCTCTTTTCCTCTTTGATTGTTTATATCTCTCTTCTCCCTCTCTCTCTTTCCATCTATACTTCTCTCCATCTCCACTCTCCATCCATCCATCTCTCTCTCTAGATAGGAAAAAGCTAAGTAGAGTGAGATAATGAGAGAGAGATAGGGAGAGGTATGGAATGAGGAAGAGGCAGGTAGAGAGGGAGATAGAGTAGATAGAGGAGGGAGGGAGGTAGGGTGAAATATTGAGAGGGGAAAGGATAGGTAGGTTGAGAGAGGAGATGAGTGATATAGAGAAGTAGAGATAGGGATGTAAGGGGATAGAGAGAGATGAGATAGAGAGGAGAGAGGGAAGGAGAGAGAGAGAGGGAAAGAGGGAGGGAGGGAGAGAGGGATAGAGAAGTGAGATAAAATGACTAAAAGAGGGAGAGGGAGAGAGAGAGAGAGAGAGAGAGAGGGAGGGAGAAGTAGGATATAAATAATTAAATAAAGAAGGAGAGAGAGAGGAGGAGGGAGGGAGAGAGAAAGAGAGATGGAGAGTGAAATATGAAGGGGTAGAGAGGTAGTTCTTGATCTCAAGGGAGAGAGAGGGTCAGATAAAGGGATGGAGATAGTGAGAGAGAGGTCTAAAGCAAATGGGATAAACAAAGAGTGAGATACAGAGAAAGAGAAAGATGATAGAGCTTGCTAATTACATAAGTTTGATCTCCTGGTTGCTAAAAATTGATCTGTTGATTATTGAATTTTGACTATCTGAAAAATCATAAGATCTTTCAAAATATAGAATTTTCATTACAAATCCTAGAAATCTAAAACCATTCTAACACATCCTGAAACTATTTACATGAAATATAACTTAAAGTATAAGAAAGTACAAATGTTCATATATAAATGTCACTTATACTTTAATGTTAATTTCATGCATATAGTTTCATTGGAAGAGAAAGAGATATATATATTTTTAAATAATGTAAGCACGTTATAATGTGCTCACATTATGTGCAATCTTATAACACAAGTGTGTTTCATTATAACACTCACATTTTCTCTTTTTTAGGACCAAAAATTGGAGTGGCCACTTTTTGGTCCCCCATTTTGGTGTACATGCCCCAAAGGAAAAACATTCTAAGATGGATCCAAAATTAGATAAATGCATCTTCATTGTACTAAGTGATGATTTTGATTGAGAGATCCAAAAGTGAACTTTCAACTATGACCAAGGATTTGATTTGATGATGATCAAATGTGACTATAAGGATGGTAGATAAAAGATGGTAATGATAGAATGATTATTGATATCTTAATGTTTTCAAAGATGTTGGATATGAATTCAAGGATGAAAAAGGTTATGATCAAGTGGACAATTATTTTCAAAGAGGTGTATACCTTGCACTCAAATATGTGTTATGGATAATTAAATAATAATAAAATTCAAAAATATGGATATGGTTAAAATGGATAAATGGGAATGGACAAGGTATTCATGTGGTGCGGGGGTTGTTGGTTTGATTTGGAGGTAAATAGTTATTTTAGATTTGGATCCAATATTTTATATTTCAAAGGGATGCCAATTTGGAAAATGTTTTGAAACAAACAAAAGGATTTCAAGCTAGACTTGATTGAAAATTGGTAGTAATGGTTTATAAACAAGAAATTTGGTATATATACAACACTCAAAAAGAAGACACAATAACGAGCCTAAATTTATTCAATAAAATGAGTGTTAACTTAGTGTGGGTATACCTTAATATTGGTGTGAGACACCTTTCTTTGAAGAGGCGGTAGGTAGGGGTCCAATGGCACAAGGGCTCACCTTTCCCCTTTCCTTCGATGTTTTTAAAACCTTTCCCAACTTCTACCTCTACTCAAGAAGGTGCTCAATGACTAGCTTTAGGAATGATACTACACCTTGCAACACAATAAGCAACAAATGAAAGGTCTTAAACTAGGCTATACAAGGCCTATCTAGGGAATCCTATAAACACCACAAGGGTACGTGAGGACTAATCTATGAATTTAAAAGTGTAAGAAAGTCAAAAAATTGGAAGAAGAGGGGTGACTCACCTTCTCCTTCACTTACTCTAGGTATAACTTTATTGGGGGCTTAGCTCAAATGAAAAAATTAAAACTTCCAAGAGGTGTGTCTTTTGATTCACCCCTACTATTTATACTCCATTAGAACACTCGAGATTAGGTCATCCCTTGGGGTGATGAATATCCAAGCATGCACCCTAAAAATAAAATAAGGCAACACTAAGTTTTAATCCTCAAGATCACCCTATGGTGCGAGAGGAGAGAATATGTAAGTGTGCTTGGGGTATAAAAGACACTTGTAAATTATTAACCCAAATTAAAGTGTGAAAGTGAATTTTAACCCAATTTCAATGTGAGCACAAAAAAGGAAGACAAAGAAAACAAAAAATAAAAAAGGTCTATAATCAATATATTCAACAAAACATCTTTCAAAACCATTAAATTAAGTAGTTTCCAACATATAATCCTTCGAAACACGAAAATACATGCATAAAAAGTTAGTCAAAAATAGAAAAACTACGAATTTTGCAAAAAATAAATAGAAAAAATAGATTATTTGGATTTTTTTGATAAGTTAAACAATCATTAAAATTAGCTAGATAAAAATGGAAAGTTATTCTTGATTAAAGTTTCCAGATAAATTGATGACTTTAGATGAGTTTACCTAAATTCTAGAGATTTTTTTGAAATCCTACCTTCGCCATAGTATGCATCTTTGAATCAACTTTCCAATGCCTAGATTGAAGTTTGAAAATATGGAAAAAATGAGAAAGTTATAAGCTTTTGAATGTAGGGTGGTTTTTACAAAAAACTGATGGTGTTAGGTAAGATTTAGGCCCTTGTTTCATTGGTTCTTGATTGCCCAAGTGACTAGTCGCTAAGAGCAAAAGGGGCTAAGATGGTGGGAGGATGGGTTTTAAGCCCTACAAAGTTGAAGGACACCTTGAAATTATGCTTTAAGGGATTTAAGGGCTTAATAGTGTGCTGGGCCCTTAGTCACCAATGTGACAAGGAGCTGAGTCTAAGCAATAATAAAAAAACTGACTTGGTGGATTTCTCATGTGTGCCTCTTTCAAATTTTAAACTTTATAAAATAAAACTAATGAAAAAAAAATTTCTCGTGGATTTGAAAGCTCTATTAAACAAGATTTTTACAAAGATCAAAATGTGACTTTAAACTATGTAATTCATTGGATTCCCAAAAACTGTGAGAATGATTTATAAAAAATAAAGAAATGCCTCTTACAATTTTGAATGGGTTTCCTCGAGCTATACCTATGTAGACTTAAAAATTTCCCCTACCAAAAATTCATAAAACCTATAGATTCTAGTGTAAAAAGCATGGAATGCAGTGGATTTCAAAGTCTTTGTAAAAAATATTTAAATTTTAGCTCGAAACTCTCTTGGAAGTGGATTCCAAAGTTTTTTAGGTTGTACATGCCAAGTGTACTAGGGTTGGCCATGTGGTGTTCACTTAGACTATTGTCGAAGCTTTAACTTGCTCATGCTGTAAATAGACCCTATGTAGTTGTATGACACCATCCATACAATACATACTGTATGTGTTAGAGCAATAGGTTGTTTACTTGATTAATTTAACCATGTTGATTAATTAATTAAGTCACCTTTACTTTATTTCACTTAAGCTAAACTTAGGAATCTTTATTTTGCATTATTAAATTAGTCATGTCATCTTGTTCATTATGATATTTATGCTTGTCACATGCTAATTTGATCCTCATCCTAGGGTTCTCACTTTAGGGTTTTGATCTCCTTTCTTAAGGATTGATCTCTTTGTAATTATTAACTTCTTGGGTAATGTATTTTTTGCTTCATGTTTGAGAGCACCATTCTTGTGTCTCTTGATCTCCTTTGGTGACAGGTTATTTGCTTGCAGGTGTTCATTGGGATCTGTGAGGTTGGATTATCAACTTCTACAATGGTATCAGAGCTCTAGATCTACAAGCTTCTTGTTCTTTTTCTATGAGATTTTTCCTTGAAGTAGTTTTCCACTGCATCCAAGGTCAAATAAAACCTCTCCATTGAATCCAAAGTTGTCGGAATAGTCAAGATTGACCTTTTTTTTTTGTCAAAATTGGCTTTTGTTTGTCAGATCTGTGAGGGTTTGAAGAAAGGGATTTTTTTGCTAGATCCAAGAGGTGCCTTATTTTTCAGGATGTTTTGAGCCCAAACAGGCCTCACCATTGCGCTTAGAAGGCTCAATAACCCCTATTTTCATATATAATTTGTCAATTTTGGAGCAGGTGACCCCGGGGCAAAAAAAATTACCTGTACGACCGCCTACACACATTCTGAGGTTAAAAAATTGTAATATATATATATTTTTCCTACAAAAAAAATATTTTCATTTTTTAATTGTAATTTTTTTAAAAAAAAAAGCTTTTGAAAATAAAAAATTAAAACAAAAATAAAAGGGAGGAATTCGCCCATGTGGCTTGAGGAATGGTGGTGGCCCACATGCCCCACCATATATTATTACAAAAAATTATTGTAAATATTTTATTATTTTTTAAAAACATTTTTTTTTCAATAAGCCAAATTGTAAAAATGTGGTGATGGGCATTTGGTCATTAAATTTAGGCTCGTAGTTTTGCTGCGACAACCATATGACCGTCAAATTTAATACAATAGACTGTGTTTTTTCCCTTTGGGAGTTGTTATCTTCCGGAGGCTATAACTTTTGTCCAGAGTGTCAAAATCGAGCAAATGGGATATCGTCAGAAAGAGGACTCAGAGCACTTTCTAGTGGTGCAGGTATTTTTTTGGAGATTTTATCTTAGGGCCCTGTTATTTCTAGTTAAATTCAGATCTTCTTTCCTGGAGTTTCCTTCAGTGTTTTTAGCATAACTTTTGCATACGATGTCAAAAATGGGAAAACAAGATATCATCAAAAAGCTACTTCTGAGCTCCTTGCAGTGGTACAGGTGGTTTCTAGATTTGATTTTTGGTTTTTTTTAGAAATTCTCCTTCTCTACTATAGTATTTTTTGAACCTTATGGGCTCACATTGCATGTATTTATCATCTGTAAACACACTAAAATAAAGTGCCTCCCCTTTGTATGTATAGTATTGGGATTATTGCACATCACTTTGTGCCTTGTTATACTCACAATATGATATAAGGTGCCATGGGGGTTGATGTTTGCCTTTGTTTTTCCTTCATACCTTTCTCATGTGTATGTGACTTTTGTTTTCACATCCTTTATATCTGCTTGTACTTTCATGACTGCACCTTCAGATGTTCTTGGTTCCTCTTGATGCACTACTTTTAGGCATTCAGTTTTAGTGTACCTATCATACCTCTCCCTTGTCAGCATTATGGGGGGTTTCTACTATTGGTGCTAATGCTTCCTTGGTTTCACATTGGAGTGAGCTATGTATACAATATTTTTTCCTATGTACTAGGTAGATGCAGTGCCTAGTTACCCATGCATTTCAATGAGATGGAGCACTTACCATATGGACACTCTTGCATTCCTATTGTTGGAGGCGACCTTCCATTTTCACTTGATCAGTTCTCTAGACTATTGGTACTTGTGCCATCTATATCTTCGAGTTTCAGATGTTTTGCCTTAGTTTTCCATTAGATTCTAGTGTCATTGAGGGAACTCATGCAGATTCTTGTCTTCTTGATCCTAGTCATCATTTGTTTCAAAGAGGGTTTTTTCTTTCAACATTTCAACAGTCATTCTATGAACTAGTTTGCAGCTTCTTCATGCTTCAGTGGTGTTTTCCATGTTCATCCTTTGTTCCTATCTTTTTGGGACAATTTCTTCTTGATTGGGGGCTTCTTCGTATTTCACTCTTGATTAGAGGTTTCTTAGTCCTTCATTTGTATTTCTCTCTTTTGGAGAGGAGTTTTTACCATGAGGTTTTCTCCTTTTCTCCTATTGTGAGAGATCTTTTACATTTGTACATGGTTTCTTCATCTGGCCTTATTGTCGGGACCCATCTTTGCTTTCATGCATCTGTCCTTAGTTTTTTAGCCTCTCCCGATGTTCATCTTAAGGGGGGGTGTTAGAGTAATAGGTTGTTTACTTAATTAATTAATTAAGTCACCTTTACTTTATTTCACTTAAGCTAAACTTAAGAATATTTATTTTGCATTATTAAATTAGTCATGTCGTCTTGTTCATTATGATCTTGACACTTGTCACATACTAATTAATCCTCATCCTAGGGTTCTCACTTTAGGGTTTTGACCTCCTTTCTTAAGGATTGATCTCTTTGTAATTATTAACTTCTCGGGTAATGCATTTTTTGCTTCATGTTTGTAGAGCACCATTCTTGTGTCTCTTGATCTCCTTTGGTGATAGGTTATTTTCTTATAGGTGTTCATTGGGATATGTGAGGTTGGATTAACAACTTCTACAGTGAGAAAGGTATGAAGGCAAAACAAAGTCAAACATCAACCCCCATGACACTTTATATCATAGTGTGAGTAAAACAAGGCACAAAGTGATGTGCAATAATCCCAATCTACACATACAAAGTTGAGGCACTTTATTTTAGTGCGTTTACAGATGATAAATATATGCAATGTGAGCCATTAAGGTCCAAAAGGACAATAGTTGAGAAGAATGATTTCTAGAAGAAACCAAAAATAAAATATGGAAACCACCTGTAACATTACGAAGAGATTAGAACAAGCTTTCCGACGATATCTCGTTTGCCCATTTTCAACATCATATGCAAAAGTTATGCCAAAAACACTGAAGGCAACTCTAGAAAAGGAGATTCGACTTTAACTAGAAATAATAGGGACCCGAGAAAAAAATCTAAAAAATACCTACACCACTAGAAAGTACTTTGAGTCCTCTTTCCAACGATATCTTGTTTGCTCGATTTTGACACTGTGGGAAAAATTTATGGCCTTTGGAAGAAAACAACTCTCAAAAGGCAAAAAACATAGTCACTGCATTTAATTTGACGTCCAAACAACCATCACAACATAGCACTGGGCCAAAAATTGACAGCTAAATGGTTGTCACCGAATTTGCATAATTTAGCTTATTTTTAAAAAACTGTTTTAAAAAAATAATAAAAAATAATTACATTTAATAATTTTTTATTTTAAAAAAAATATATTTTGGGTAGGGGACTTGAGGGCGGAGTCACCACCTGCAACTGCAAGGGCAGTACTCCTAGGTACCTCCCCACATAGGGTTGGGGCCTGAGGGCCTGCCACCTTGCCATGGCAGGAGGCCAAGGACCCACGGTACCCTCCCCACATGGGGCAGGGCCCGAGGGCCTGCCACTTGTCGTGGTAGGGGGTAGGTACCTCCAAAAGAATTTTTAATAAAAAGTATGTACAATAAAATCCTGTTGCATGCCTTATAAAAAGGCTCTTTTAACAAAAAATATATATATATATTTGAATTTTTTTTGAGAAAAAAATATGTAGGAAATTTAAAAAATAAAATAAAAAAATTCACCTTGATCCGTGTGCTAAGAAGGCCATATGACCTTCCTAGCAAAAGAATTTTTCCTCAGAGGTCAACTGCTCGGATTTTGATGATTTC
The DNA here is from genome assembly GCA_007258455.2 of Sequoia sempervirens. Taxonomy (NCBI): domain Eukaryota; kingdom Viridiplantae; phylum Streptophyta; class Pinopsida; order Cupressales; family Cupressaceae; genus Sequoia; species Sequoia sempervirens. The sequence continues at coordinate 23,903 of VDFB02355255.1, read as the reverse complement.
ATAGTCGATCTTAGGGTTTTTGGCCATTGTGAACTCAATGGTGAGGTCCATTTGGGCTCAAAATGCCTCAAAAATTAGGTACCTCTTGGATTTGGCAAAAAAAGCCCTTTCTTCGAACCCTCAGATCTGACAAATAGAAGCCAATTTTGACAAAACAAAGGTCAATATTGACTATTCTGGAAGCTTTGGATTCAATGGAGAGGTCTGATTTGGCCCTAGATGCATTGGAAAACTATTTCAAGGCAAGATCTCACAAAAAAAGAACAAGAAGCTTGCAGATCTAGAGCTCTGATACCATTGTAGAAGTTGATAATCCAACCTCACATATCCCAATGAACACATGCAAGCAAATAACCTATCACATAAAAGAGATAACAAAACACAAAAATGGTGCTTTGCTTGCATTCCATACAATACAATACAATACATACTATATGTTTTCCGTACAATCACACCAAACTTTGTACAAATGTACCTTCAAATAGCCCTACAAGTGCCTCAAAAAAAATTTCATTAGAAAAATGCTAAGTATTATATATAAAAATACATCTCTTAGATGTCTTCGACACATTGGTGTAGTCCTTTTTGACCTCAATGACACATGCACAAACTCTATTTTTGGGACCACTCAAAAAACCTTCAAACACAGTTAATGGAAATCAACAACAAGACACACAAACACACAACTAGAGTGAGATAAGGGGTTAAGTTCCTTGATAGAGTCACCAAAATGTAATGTTAATATTTGAAAGTTAAATTAAAGAAAAATAGTATGCAAGCTCCCATTTCAAAACAAGCAAAACCTCCAAATAAAGCTCACAAAAGAGATCAAAACAAAGAAATAAAATTAAAACCAACTTGAAATGTTACCATAACCTCCATTATGATTTGATTTTCTCCAATGACTTTGGGATTTTGATTCTCCTTGCTTAAAGATTACCAATTTGATATATACCTAACATAAGTGATAACTAATTTTGAATAAAGGATAAAGTGCTTGCATTTATAGTCTTTTGGAAAGGGGAATTGATGGTCAAAATTTGATTATGAGATCAAGGGTGGAGAATGGTTGAAAAGAATTCCCTAGGATCAAGGAGAAGATGGAGGGTGGAGATGAAGGTTAGATTGTGTACCTAAGAAGGTTATAAAGTTTGGATTGTGTTGAGAGAATAAGGGGACCATAAGGACAAGTGTTCCTAGGTGCCCAATATTATTGGAATGTGTTGTAGGGATGATATACCTAATTATTTAATTATTTTAGCTACATGTGTGAGAATAATTAGAGGTGAAAATGATATTTATTTATTTATTGTGAGGAGATGGAAAAATATGATTAATTAAATAATATGATTATTTAATTAAGTGATGGAATTTAGATAAAGGGACTATACTAGGTGATAGGTTTAGTTTATTAGGACTAGGTGATGAAATTCACCAATTAGGGATAGGTGATGGTTGACTAGGGAATATTTTAGGCATCTACATGATATATATGTATATACATGTATATATATATGTATGTATATATATACATATGTATATATACATGTGTATATATGCATATACATATACATATACATATACATATACATATACATATACAGATACATATATTAATAATACATGTATTAATTAAAACTAATTGATTACAAATTAGGCCTATCTATCTTAAAAAGTCTTGTGGTGCACCAATTCTACATAATTAAGAAATCTAGAAGAATTGAAGGTAGAAAATTAATAAGAGATAAGGAAACCTTCAAACCTCATAGACATGGCATAAGAATTTATTCCCTTAAAAAATGCACATGCTTTGAGTATTAGAAATAATGTTTGTCCTTATGTTAAAAAAATTAGACCACCAAGAAAACCATTTAAATATAGTAACACTAAAGTTAATCACAATGACAAATAAAAACACCAAAATATTCTACACACAAGTAGGAATCACGAGTCTTAAGAGATAAATCAACATTCACAAAAAATAGTAAAGTGTCTGCTCATATCCTAGATAGGAAAATCTTGGTCATTTCTAGTATAAATTTTTAATGTCATTCCAATTAGAAGTTGATTTAGCCGAAAAATCAACAACCTAATTTTCTTCCCATCTAGTATGGTTCCACTTAACAACATTGAAACTATGAATGAGGATGTTGTGTTTTTTTACATTCATTCAACTACCACTATTTGAAGTTAGGGATTTCTTTTGAAATGATCAATTAAAATTTTAAAGCCATATTTAAAATAATATTGGTAAAATAAATTTTACTAAACATGCAAAAGAGCTTGGAAAATAGTTACCCTTGTAAAATCATTAAAACCAACACCGGACTACTTGTGAATTGGAACTTTACTTTATGATCATAACAAATACCTCCCATGCTTGCATTTCTAGGATTATCTTTTGAAGCACCATTAACATTAATTTTAATTAAGTATAAAGGAGGGTGTTCCCATTAAGTGACTTGATAATCTTTAGGGTTGTAATTGGAAGAGGTAAAAGAGGGACCAAGTCTCATTAGAGCTTTGAATTCTCACCAAGAACTTGGTTAATAATCTTGAAACCAAACTTGACAAGTTTCTTTAAGATTGATCATTATTCTTCACTCCATCTTGCATGACTGCATACTAAAAATTATAAACATAAATCTAACCAACTTTAATATATATTTTAATTATAGAAAATTAGGGAATCCCATATAAAGAAGGCCATGTTGGTCCCATGCATCATCCTAGAAAATAATAAGGTATCCCTTCTCCATAATTCATAAAAGGCTAGCTTTAATTAGACTACTAACCAATTTCATAATTTTCCATAGTTGAGAAACTTTGTGAATGGTTTTAATATCCTAGGGATGAAAGTATGATTCTCCATACTTAAGTACTTGAGCTCAAGACTTATCCCCCACAAGGTTTATCTCCATATTCAAGTACTTGAACTTAAAACTTATCTCCCCACAAGACCTACTCCTCCACACACCATCTCCAATATAACTTTGTAGTAAGAGTGGTACTATCTTGTAGGGAATATATCATACCTAAACCACCTCACTCTTTAGGTTGATAAATCTTATCCCAATTGATCAATTACCAATTCTTTTTATATGATTTTTCTTCCCAGAGAAATTTTCTCATTCTATGGTCCAAATCATGGAGGATGGCTTTTAGAGCTAAAAGAGATATAAATCTATTGACTAGGAGAGATTGAATCACAACTTTAAGAAGGATTATGTAACGAACTAAAGAGAGGTATTTGAAAGGAAATATGCATCCACCCAATATAATTTCCACATAATCCAAATAGAGAAATCTATGCAAACAATTATTCAAAATCCATATGCAAAAGTATAAACAACATACCATCAAATATAACACAAGATATTCCCTTGGAAAACCATCAAGAGGGAAAAATCTAGCTTCTAAAAGCATCCATCACTCATGTATTATTCAATAATGAAGCCATTATAGTACATCTTTAGAGTTCTCCATGAACACCGTTCAAACAAAAGCTTTGTACAAGAAATCCATGCGAACAAACATATAACCACACATCTCATGCCAAGCTTCAAACACTCACAAATACAAATAAGAGATACTCTCAACCCCTTAGCCAAATTAGCCAACCAACTAACCTTATACAACTACCCATGTGCTTTCTTTTATAGACATAAGTTGCACAAAACCACTAAGTGGTATTGCATAAAACCACGTGACTAATGCCATGAGCTGACAAACCATTAACTCCCACATTTATTTTTTGTACTAAGTTTTCCCAACATTAATATTTTTTCAATGTGCAAACCCACATTAAATATTCAACCCCATGTTACACATAACACATAAAGTGGCCCCAAGAATGCTAACCCATGTGATGCGTGCATCCCTAGATCCCCCAGGTACACCAAATAATAAAATATTACATTAGAACATTTTGCAAGGTGGACAACACACCTTTTCCTAACATTATCTATGTGTCGAGTGACTAATGTATGGCATTACACAAAATCCAACATAGCATCCCAATGTTTTCCCTAAGGTAAGTAGGAGAAATAGGAATACATAAATATTTGAAAGGAGGAGAATCAGCCTAAGTAAAATAATATTAACAATCTATTCTTGAACATGAGAGTCAATATGAAAAAATAAAACTTGAAAATTCTATTCATTCAAGAGTTGACAAAATGTATACTAATATAAAAGTCAAGAGCTCACCTATGGACAATAGCTTCCTTAAAAGTGAGCTTGGCCATCAAACAAGTGTCATCTATAAATTGAAGATGGAAAAGTGAATCCATACCCTGCATAATTTTGAAAGCTAAAAATAGAACAAAAATAGTTAAGGTGTTTTAAAAATTTGCCAAGTCCTTTTGTTAAAATGAGAAAGAGATTCAGAGAGAGAGGATCACCCTAATGTAGAGCTCTTTTAAAATGAAAAAAATAGGAGAGCCACTTATAATCATAAGAAAAAAGGAGAGGTACACCATACCATTACCCATTGAGTCCAATTATCATTAAAACCAAAGGGCATGCAAGATATCTTCCAAAAATTTCTAGCATTCCCTATCATAAGCCTTGGAAAGATAAAAATTTATGCATATATTTTTTCTTGTTAATATGCATAAAGTGAATGGATTTATAGACGTTAAATAATTCTATTGATAATTTGACGACCTTGAACACACCTCCCTATTGTGGAGAAACGATAGAAGGAAGGAATATTTGAACCTTCCAACAATAGTTTTGAAAAAAAATCCTTAAAGATAATACTACAAAATTATGATTCAAACATTAAAGAAATTTAAAACATAATCTTTCTTGTGAAATACAGTTGTAAATGAGTTATTGAAGGATTTTAACATTTGTTTTGATGTGCACAATTCCTCAGAAGCCTCCAAAATGATAACTTTGACAATGTCCCCAAAAGCTTGAAAGGACTTAAGGAAAACTATATGGACTTGAAGTTTTAACCTTTTTTTTTATCATCATAAAGATAATCTTTGGAAATAAGGTCATCGAGGAAGGAGTTACCATGAAGGGAGCTAAGTCTAGGAATATAATTCAAAATGATTAATAGAAAAAAATAGTAGGGGCTTTGAACAACTCACTAAAGTGTGACAAATTTCTATTTGAATATCTTGAATTGATTCAATGTGAGACCCTTTCTCTCATTGGATCTCCTTCAAGCATTAACGTGTTTTTTTACCCAAAAAAATATGAGAAAAAATGAATTCCTATCTCTTACTTGTAACCTTTTAGCATGAGATTTTTGTTGTCACATAATTTCTTTTTTGAAACTCAATCTTTTCTAATCCATTGTAGAGTTTAGAATGAAGAGTTAAAGACCTCCTTACTTAAACCTTATTCTTAAAACTTTAGATCTCCCAATTTTGAATTTCTTCGCTGAATATTTCCATATGAGGAAGAATAGGGGAGAGGACCCATAGTTGAGCATGTTTCAATAGTTGTGATAGTAGTTGTTTATATAATGTCCAATAGTTGCGACTTGACTACCCATAATTAAACAAAATGTATTCTTTTGATCTAAAAAACACAAGTATTCCTTTAATCATGTGATGCCACATCAGCACTCAACTACCCATCATGTGAATGCATAATTATTGGTCTCAATTTTTTTTTTGGGCCTTTTTGGACACCTTGACAAAAAGTATGCTGATGTGGTATCATATTTGACAATATGGCCCTGAAACGAAAGTTAGAAGCAGGGGACTTGCCAAGTAAACTGTAAAAATTAGGAGTGATTTGAAATTATTAGCCCGAAGTTAAGATGCATAACTAGTGGATCCTCTCCCGTATGAACATTTACAATCACAGATCACATCGAGCTCAAATCATTTATGTGGCACTGCTACGAAAAATATTAGCATTTAAAACCATACATAGAGAGTTATTGGACATACTACATGCAGCATGCTGATTGGACGCTGCCCAGAAAAGGTAGCAAAGTGGCGCCGTCATTTTGTGAAGCGCCCTCTTCGTATCGACAATTCGCATCTCCAAACGTGCATTGATTGTGGTATGTAATATGTGACGTTTCGAATGTGTATGCTTTCCCAATGTCTCTATTTTTTAATCTGTATTATACGGCAGCATCTTGACAAAATGACGGAGCCACTTTGCTTCCTTTTGCCGTGTACTCAGTACTCAATACAACGTGCCTTCGCTTTTTATTCGCCACCTCATCCTCTTTTTAACTAGTACCCATTTGTCCTGAGTTGGCCTAATGGTGGAGAACTTGTACTCTTGAAAGAGAGGTCACAAGTTCAAATCTTGCAGGGGGTAAGGTATGTACACCTCGTATTGTGGAGCACGAGTTAGGTGCCTCCCTCAATATTGGGAGTACGAGGAGTTCCATATTGCTGTAGGCCGTCTGTAGACCCAAAAATATATTGTCGGGTATCGTGTACTATAAAATAATATTATTATTATTATTATTATTTTTCCGTGTTACAGCCTAAGCTCACATAGAGTCCTATGCAAGCCAGGCAAGTTTAAGTGGAAGAGTTCTGCAGCTCTGTCAAAGTCGGTATATAGTGGAGAAACTCAGTTTGAACTAATTTTTTTCTTTCTTTTCCTTGTTTCGTTTTGGATTATCCATTATGGTATATTATTCTTAACCCTTCATTCTCTTCACGACTTAGCAATGGATTAATCACAAATGCATGCCTTCGCTACTGGCATTGGTATTAATTCCTAAACCCATAGTGAATTTATTTTCCTTTCCTTTTAAAACAACAGGTAGGGTTTGATTTCCTTAATTTTGGAGGTTTTTTTGTTTTTCAGTTCAATGAGAAGTGGCTGGTACGAAGCATCTGAGTGGTAGGTAAGGATATATTCGAGTCCTTGCTTAGGCTATGAAGATTTTAGTGTTTGAACAAACTCATCCTTGCCAATGCATACATGAATGCTAGTTCTATATTCCATTTTGGTAGTGTTGGTAGGGGTTAAACCCGCGAATTTCAATTGGTTACATGCTTTTAACGCCTTCTCAACGAACCCATTTTGTATATATCCTGCAATGCATCTGGTCGATGCAGTTGTTTCAAAATCGTATAAAGTTCTAGGAAAGTACGATTTATTCTACAATTGCGTTCAAATGTTGCACTTTAAAATTCATCATTTCCCTAATTGCATCCCCAAAACTGGCAATTTTGCAATATTTGAAGAACTTTGCCTGCATTTTTTAAAGATGTGTTAATTTTTTTTATGCACTGTAATGCAGGAATATGCTTATTTTTTTCTTAGATGAGCAAAGAACTCAATGGTTGAATTACCATTTATGTTCCTTAATCTAAATGCATAAACTTCATTATAGTGACGAAAGTCCTACGTCTCCGAAAAATAATTAGAGTGGTGCCCCTGTTGTTGAAGCCCTGGGATCTTCTCCGCCACACTAGGGGATCAGATTTGTGGCTAAATTTGATGGTTGTATGGCCGTGTTTATGCATTTCTGTCTTAAAATACAAAGGAAAGTTGTTATCGCATGAAGGGGACATTTTTGGCTGACCTATTTATATATACATTGTATGTATATCTGTATATTGTGGCAGAAGCCAATCTCCCTAAAAGAACGCACGTCTTAGATATGATAACATAATGCCCCATCCCCATACAAACAACGACTGTTCACCATACAAAATTGTCTAAGGTATCATGTCATCATTTTAACATAGGGGAGAGGACCCAGTAGTTGAGCACCCTAACTTTGCTAGTCTAATTATCCTACATGGAAATTTCAAATCACTCCCAATTTTTAACAGCAGCTTACTTGGCAAGTCTCCTGCTTATAACTTTCGTTTCAGGGGCCATATCATCAAATATGATGCTACATCAGCATGCTTTTTGTTTAGATGTAGTTGAACAATACTTGTGCATTCACATCATGGATAGTTGAGCGCTGATGTAGCATCACATGATTGGTTGTTTTTTAGATCAAAGGAATACATATTTTTTTAATTATGGGTTGTTATGTCACAACTATTGGTCCAATATTGATAAAAATATTGGGCATTATATGAACAACTACTATCACAACTATTGAAACCATGTGGTGATTTTATGTTTGTTATAATGATCTTATGAACATACAATGATCTTATAAAAACGATCGACGTTTGGTTATATGATTTGGTTGATGGTGGTGACTTTATGTTTGTTATAATGATCTTATGAACAAGCGGCAATTATTTTGGTTTGCGATTTTTCAAGTCCATAGAAATGCTTTGGAGATCGATGTTTGAAGTGGAGATGTGGTTTCTCAAATGGCTGCCGCTTTGGGTGGTGGATTTTCTGTTGCTTTTGGTGGCTTGGGTGATGCTAGGCGACACTAGCAAATATGGTCTCAAATGGCTTGCTATGGGCCCTCTTGAGCTCAAGAACAAGTGTGGGAAATTCCTGTGCTGGACGTTGGAACTCTCACCAAAATTTGAAAAGGGCAGATCAAGGTACACAGAATGTCCATTTCTGTCTCTGATTATCTAATTTTTATGGGCGTGGCTATTCTCCCTTCAAAACAGCATGTCTAAGACATCATCACATACATAACATCATACAAAACGGTACATAGCATCATATGTGGGGACCCGGTAAGACAAGGAGTTGAACTGACAGGGACATGCTGATGGAATGGGATGAAGATGGCAACCAAACGACACACTGTTGGGTATAACAGTAGCCTTTCATGCCATATGCCTATAGTCAACAAATGGACTGTTAGTGCTTACTATTTTTCTGGCCTATTGTATTTTGCAACCAAGGTTTTTTGTCTCCTGTTCAAACATAAAAGGTGGAGTTCATAGGGAGGAGTCGCAGGTGGGGGATACAATAAACAAATGATATTAATGTGACATGTGAGTAACAATGCAAACCGATTTGAATTTTAGTTTGGTTTCTCACTTGTATAAGGTTTTAAAATAAAATTGAACAAGTGAAGTGTGGGTTGCAAAATGCTGTGCGCTTTGAAATTCTTCTTTCTACTGTTGAAAAGTAAAGAGTGGAGTCCACAGAGAGGAGTTAAAAAATGATATGCAGTTGATGGGACCCACAACAGCTGTTAACTTCCCCATGTTGACCCTGACCATTTTCTGTCATAGATGAACCACTAGCTACGGTGACGGAACCGGCATTTTCCTAGCCTTTTCAAATATGTGTCGTTTTTATTGATGTCATTTGTTTTAATTTGAAAATGAAAAAACAAGTTGTAGAAGATTCTGACCCCAACTTCACAAGTTGCAGACAATCAAAAGCCAAATATGAATTTCAAATGGACACCACTCTTCTTGGTAGGTTTCTCTATACTATCTTAGTGTGCATTGTCAAGACATTTTGTTGAAACTATAATGAAGTAGAGTATAATTTATAAAATAAAATAAAATTAGTACCCTATTTTATTCTTCTAGTGGAATGAGGAAGGAAGGAAAAATAGTATAGGCCAATGTCATGCACTTTATGCTGTTTGTGTTATGTTTTACCATGGTTGCCAAGAGACCAGTATTGGTACTAGTACAGGAGATCGGTACTGGTACGATTGTTTTTGAAAAATAGTTGAGGGGGTACTTGGAGACATCATTTTTTTAATGTCATTTAATATTTATTAATTTACTAACATTAAAACTCAAAATATCCCGATATTGTACTTTCAAACAAGAGTATTGGTAAAGTTTTACATTAACTTTAAACACACAAATGTTAAAGAGTCAAAGAGTTCATGCTACATATTTGATATTACGTATTCAAATTCAGAATTATCGATAGCCTGATAGGCTGATATGTATACAAAAAACAAAAAGTAGAAATAAAAAATCTATTGTCTACACTTTATGTTATTCGTTTCTAGGTCCTCAGCTATGATGCTCTCCAAATGTTCACCACTCTCAAGCCCAGGTTCCCCTGTTGGTAGTAGAGTTGGGAGTAAATCATTGAGGCTATTTGCTTCAACCACTTCATCCACCAAAGCTGTAACTTCTCCATCGGTTGAAATTTGGTCCCATTTTGTTGAAGGACCCTTCTTATACCTAGGTTTTAGATGAGAGAGAAGGCGAAGTGAGCTATGAATGTACACTAGGTTGTCTACTTTCTTTGACCCTAATTGGTTCCTCTTTAGTGAAAAAATAATATCTTAAGTACTCCAATTTCTCTCACAAGATGAAGAGCTAGCTACTTGTGAGAGCAATCTTATTGCAAATGATTGAAATTCAGGGGTTTCACCTCCATGGTTCCACCATCACTCTATAGGGTCTTTCTTTGCATGCATATCATATAAAGCTTCCATGGATGAAAAATCACCATGCCCACATGAAAATTTGTTCCTTTGAAAAGCAATACTAATCAATACAAATAAAACTTGCAAGTATTTTGATTTGAAAATAAAATGAGACCTTTGAACTTCCACAATTTTCAAGCAATTGATTAACTTGATGGGTGTCATGCCCCTGTCCAAGTAAAAAATAGATCAAAGTAATTGATCAAGATCACAACACCTAAGGGACAACGATTTAATATAGGGAGTGATTCTAACAAGGGTAGCGACCCCTTGGAATTAAAGGTATTTAAATCAAATTAAATTAAAGGTTTCAGACTAGTGATTAAGGAAATGGTTGTGACTCTTCCAAAAAGGCAGTAATAATGAAGAGTTGTGACTCCCAAAAAATTGAAGACATAAAGAAGGAGAGTATTTCATTTGAGAGGATCATCCAAGGAACACACATTCAAATATCAATTTAGAAATTCATTATCAAGTATAAAAGCATTCAAGTATTATTCAAAGATTGACCTTATCAATCCATTAATAAATATTAATCAGCCAAGTGCAAATTATCAATAATCTAGCAAATACATCAAGCGATCGGTTCTAAATTCAAGGTAGCCTCTTGCAAATCGGGAGGATGAAATCCCTTTTGGGTCCACAAGAATTGGAATGACGTAAACCCTTTCATGCTCTTATCAAGTTCAGAAACAAACCAAAATCCTTGTCAAGGGAGACAAAAACCCTCCAAGGTGGACTAAGAGTTGGAAGGCCAAAAACCTTTCATGCTCTTTGGCAAGCTAGGGACGAAAATCCTTGGTATTTCTAGAGAATTCACTATTTGATTAATTTGAGTATTGATTATGATTTATTTATCTGAATATTATCATAATCTTTGATAAAACTATTTTCATTTTTGAGTAAATGTTATTGTATTAAGGCAAAAATCAGGAATATCCCAAAAGGGGACATTACAATGGGTTATATAGACTTAATTGGTTTTATCTGCAAGAACATCTAAAAGAAATTTTTAAAACCTAGAGAGCCCCATGAGAGCTATTGAGGAAATCTCTAAAACTATTTCTTGGAAGCCATGGTTAAACCCTTGCTTTTGTAGTATTAAATGAAATTATTTTACCATAAACTTAAAAACATTACAATGTAAGGGAAAATGGACGGTAACATGCCTTATATGATTCTATCCACTCAACAAAATAAGAAGAATGTAATAGCACAATTTTTTTTTTTTGATGTAAATTGAGTTCTGCTTCTTCATAGTTTCAATAGAATGAACTGAAAATACACATTTAGATACAATAGAGAAACCTACTAAGAAGAATTATGTTCATCTGCAACTCATTTGGCTTTCACTCTTCTACAATTGGTCATTTGGGGTTGTCTACGACTTGTTTTTGAATTCTGAATTTAAAACAAATGATGGTAATGAAAGCAACACATATTTGAAAATCCCAACTTTATATGTTATTAATGGCTATGCTCACCAAAAATGGTGAGAAAGGAACTGTAGCTAGCAATTTATTGGGACTAAAAATGGCAAGGTCAAAATGTTAAAAGTTAGCAACTCTTTTGGGTCCCTTTACCATAACCTAAACATTCAATTTTTTATGGAGAAATGTAAAATGACATGGTATTGTATGTTAAGAATCATGACTTGATGCCTTAAGCATACAATTTTGTACATACATAGGTAGGTCTTAGTGTTTGTTGTGTATTTCGTTATCCTAGTTTCATTACAATAAAAAATCTGAAAAGGACAAAATATACGAAAGTAGCAGGAATATTCATCAAATACTAGAATAAACATAAGACTACCACAGGTAGCAGTAAAAGCCAATAAAAATTAAAACCCTTATAGGGGAGAGGGGCCTATAGTGGAGTGGGGTCCAATAGTGGGGATAGAAGTAGTCCTTAGTGGGCCTCATAGTGAAGCACCTTAATATCCAATTGCAAAACACTTTTTATCCATAGAATACACAAACTGAAAAATCATGTGATGCCACATCAGCGCACCAATAAAACATGACTCAGTGCACCACTATCGGTCTCACTTTTTTTTTGGGCCTTTTTTGGATAGCTAAACAAAAAGCGTGTTGATGTGGCCCTAAAATGAAATATAGAAGCATGCGAGTTGTCAAATAAACTATTGTACAAAATTTAGAGTGATTTGAAATTTCCACGTAGGATTTTGAGAAAGGTGAAGTTAGGGTGCTCCACTATGGGCCCCTCTCCCCTAAGGAGTAAAAGCCAATATTGAAGGCTTCTATGTATATGTGTGTGTGTGTATACATATATACTCCAATAAATGCAAACAAATTTTAACTCACAAGTGTGTATATATGTATGTATGGTACATATACATTTATGTATATATATGTACATATACATATATGTATATATATGTACATCATATATATATCAGGGTTTCAGAGCTACTAGATTCTTGAGCTCAAGACAAAAATTTTGTAGCCTTTCAAACAAAAAATTCAGTTGGAGTTCAAATTTGTTTGAATTTATTGGAGTGTATATATATACATATCAGGGTTTTAGAGCTACTAGATTCTTGAGCTCAAAACAAGATTTTTGTAGCCTTTCAAACAAAAATATCAGTTGAGAGTTAAAATTTGTTTAGATTTATTGAAGTATATATATGTATACACACATAGATACATACATATCTATACATGTATATATATGTATGTATCTATGTGTGTATACATATATGTATATGTACCATCCATATATATATTCATTTCGAGGCAGTAAAGACACATCATTCACTCAATTCAAAGAATTCAAAAATTCCCCTTGGGCCATTCCAGAGGGGCACTGGCTATCCAGCCTACAAAAGGGCATGGAGGAAGCCATGTGCATATGCGACATGTTGCAGCTATGAGCTCATGCAATACGACAACGTTAGACTCCGTATTTTATGTATACCTCCTCCTGTGTTTAATTGTTTGTCCTTTATAAATGCAGTGCATTTAATTCTTTTTAGTGATTTTATATTTTCATTGTCTTTTATAAATGCAGTGCATTTATTTTTTCTAGTGTTTTTATATTCTTCAATTTTAGTTATTTATTTTAAGTATTTTTATTTTAGGTTTGGTAATTATATTAAATATATTATAGGATATTATAAACTATAAATTATAAATTATAAATTATATAATATATTTTTTAATATAATGTTTATATATTATATATATTTTAATATAAAAATTATATAATATTTTTATATAAATATAATTATATCAATATATATTTATAAATTTAGGTATTTTACTATATAATACAATATAGAAATAAAAAATTGAAAATTGAAACCAATTTACACTTCAATAGACTTTTTTTTAACAATTCAATACATAACACAAATAAAATATTAATTTAAAATATTAACAATTATTGATGTACTTTTTAAATTACTTTTATATTCTATTTAGACTTGATTTGGCTCAATTAATCAATACTCCATAGTTTTAAAAAAAAATATTAAATTTTAATATATATTAAAATATTATCTATAACATATATAAACACATAATTTATTATATATTATATTAGTTTATTTTTAAATTTAAACAATAAAAAGCAATGACATCATAATTTAAACAATAACAAACAATGCAATTAATTAATCTTTAAATGAATATTACAAATCAATACATAATCCAAATAAAACGTTTTTAAATAAAAATATATATGCATAATTATTAATTTTTAAAATGACTAATTAAAAGCAAATTGGTTTCAATTTTTAATTAGTGATTTTAAAAATTTAAAAATTATAGATATATATTTTTATTTAAATTTTTTTTATTTGGATTATGTATTGATTTGTAATATTCATTTAAAGATTAATTAATTGTATTGTTTTTTATTAATTAAATTATAATGTTATTGATTTTTATTTTATGAGCATAAATATTTTTTTTTATGTTAGGTAATACATAAACAATAATCTGATCAGCTTAGATCTAAAATATAAATTAAAAGATATAGGTATATAATTTTCAAAATTACATTTGCATTTGATCTTTAATTAAAACTAAAACTAATATAAATAATTAGAACTATTAAGTATCTTTAATATATTTTTAAAAATATTAAAGAGTTTATATATATTTGTTATTATTTAAATTATGATGTTATTGGTTTTTATTTTAAGTGTATAAATAAGTTTTTTATGTTAGGTACCTAATGCATAAACAATAATTTGATCATCTTAAATCTAAAATATAAATCAAAAGGTATAGATAATATTTTAATATATATTTTTTAAAATATATGAGTATTGATTAATTGAGCCAAATCAAGTTTAAATGAATATTGTAATATGGTAATATTATATTATTATATTATAATATATCATAATATTATAAATAATATATTGTAATAAATGCCATTTATTACAATATAATACTAAATTTATAATATAAATATTATATTATATAGAAAAAAACCTAAATTTATAAATATATATTGATATAATTATATTTATATAAAAAATATTATATATATTTATTACATCATATTTTTAATATATAATATTAAATATTGTATAATATATTTAATATAATTACCAAACTAAAATAAAATTAAAAAAACTTAAAATAAATAGCTAAAACTGAAGAATATAAAATCCCTAGAAAAATTAAATGAACTGCATTTATAAAGGACAATGAAAATATAAAATCACTAAAAAGTTGATAAGTAGGAGGTATTTTTCCACAGTGTGTCAAATTATGATATTGCTATCAGGATTCAACCGTGTAGTTTCAAGTCAAACTCATTGACCCATGTTTCATGAGTAGTGGTTCAACAAGAACCCATCTCTCATGATATCGAATGGTCCCTCCAGCACTCATTACATCTAGGTGATGCTCATAGAGGTGGTAGCTGAGTGAGTGCAGGAAGTCACTTACATCCCGATCTTGCTCCGGCTCAAAGCGGCGCTTAACCATGGAGTTTTCTCCAAAGTTAATCCCGCTTGGGTTGTTACCCCATTTGCAAAACCTTCAGCAAGTGTTGTGCCTCATGAACCATTCATAATAGAGCCCCTTTAGCTCATCAGTTGATAAGTAGGAGGTATTTTTCCACTGACATGTCAAGTGATATTGCTATCAGGATTCCAGCAGGTGTAGTTCGAGTCAAAACTCGATGACCCATGTTTCATAGTGAGTATGGTTCAACAGAACCCATCTCTCTCCCATGATATCCAGATAGTCCTGCCCTCATTACATCTAGGTGATGCTCCACGAGAGGTAAGCTCTTAGTCCGTCGAGTCCCCGCCCATCCAGTACTAAAGTCACTAAAAATTAAATATCTTACATTTCCTCAGGAACTGAAACGGTCAAAAGCGAAGAGGTATGCTTATAAAATATGGATTGAGCTTCCACCTGAGCCAATCTTTAACACCATCTATAACTGCTAGCCAAGTTGTAGCGGTTAGCAGCTCCCGGTGAAGCAAATTGTGCATTTCCCAATCTAGGTCTGTGCATTCATTTCACACACGTACATTGCTTGTGTAAGCTTGGAGATGTTTCTAACTTTCTTGTGGTACAAGCAGTCTCTACTTTATTCACTAAAACCTAAAACCAAAGAGATAACATACCCAATTTGTTTGAGACATATCTTGTGAATTTGACTAGGTCGATATGATTCAGTACATGCTTAAGATGTGAATTTATTCCTCCAACATTGGATTGATGGGGATCTCGATTTGGTTAAGTTAAATTCTTTGTTTTTTTTTTCGAAATATATATGTCCGTCTCTGAGAAGATTTTGTTATGTGACAAGCAGGTGGAATGATTAAAGGAAGGTGAGATTGATTGAAATGAGATGATTTAACGTTTATGAGGAATAATTAGCTAGGTCTAGCACTATTGTTTTTATTTATTGGTAAAATGAATATGTCTATGATCACTGACTTTAGTGGCAGGCTACTTGGCAATGTTTTTTCTGACAGGTATTTTTTCGGGTACAAAACTTATTAATCAGAGAATTGAAAGATTTCGTGAACATAAGAATTGATGACGCTGCTTTGATGAAACTTGATTTGAATGGTTTTATTGGCGAATGTGAAAAACCCTAATAATATTCGTTTAAATTCGTCAAAAATCCGTACGGACAAGGCGCCAATATTTTTCCTCCGGTAGGGGTCCTGCAAAAACACCTTGGTTGAGTTGTGTAAGTGCGCTGTATCGGATTTTACTGCCAGTGGTGATCCCTCTCACACCTCTGCACTCTCACGCCTTTGTCGTCAATGGTGGTAAACATGTCTATTTGGGCAACTATATTAATGACCGGGGTTGCAGGTTATGAATTTTCGGTAAGCATTTTCACGGCAATGCTCGGGGTCCTCCCAAAGCCACTATAGGCTGTAATTCCTTGCTGGACAAGAACAGAGAGGAGCATTAGGGGCTTAAATTTGACAGTCAATCCTGCCTATCAAGCAATTTTTTTGTGACAGTCATTTATTTGAAGTTCCTTTCAAATATTAAAGGTTATCTATTTTAAGAAAAATATATGTAGATTGAAAAAACATATATAGGAATAATTACATAGAAATTTTGACAGTTTAACTAAAATCTTGCCTTTCAAGTGATACAGTCTTCCTAAAATTTTAATTGTATTTTATAGCTAAAATGACTAAATACGACCATACGCCATCAAATTCAAGCCTTGGGAATCCGAGCATCGACTTGTTCTTACGGCCTTGATGACATTCTTTACTCCTGCTGGTCAGAATAATGGATTCCGCCATTTGTCGGCGTCTCACATTCCACAGTCCCTTGTCTTCGCTCAACCACCTATCAGCTTTCCTCATTGTTTTATGCCTGCAATGACTTATTTTAATGCTTTTGAAGTTAAGATAAACATAAATCTAAATTTTAATTTTTTTTAATTTTATTTTAAGTTAAGATAAAAATTAATGTATTTTTAGTTTTAAGTTAAGATACAAATTAATATATTTTTACTTTGTGGTTTAAAAATAAAATTTAGTGTTTCTTTTTATTTTAAAGTTAAACTATTAATATATTGTTTATATTTAAAAATAAATTAAATTATAGATATATTATTTTTATTATTTTATTAATATAAATATATAAATAAAATTACATATTTATTATATTAATATATTTTTAATATATAATATTTATTATATTATCTATTTTATTAATGAAAATATAAAAATAATATATATAAATATAAAATTATAAAATTATATATTTATATTATATAAATATTTATAGATTTGTATATATATATATAGATACACAAACCTCATATGGGAAAATAAAATAAAAATATCATACCGGGAAACTTTATTATTTAGTAATGTATTACTTATATTTATTAAAAAAAAAAAAAATTACATAAGGTGAATTTAATCCGAATTTTTTACTTTTGGAATGTTTTCCTTGACAAACTTCATCCGAATTTCAATGTTGCAGAACTTGAATTTGAATTCGAACTTGGTGATGTAGTATATACATACATATATACATACATACATTATGTATGTATGTATGCATATATATATGTACTATATATATATGTATGTATGTATATATGTGTGTGTGTGTGAACGCTATAATAGCTTTTAATGTATCACTTGGGCTTAAGAATTTGCAGTTGCAGACTAATAACCCCAAAACACAGAATTATTCATTGCTCCTTGCTGACACTGTGGTTGTTAAGGATAAAGGGCCTGAAATGCAACTGGGGTTAGCTCCAAAGTATACACTAATGTTGCATACTCATTTAATGACGATGATGAAGATGAGGAAGTGAAACAAAAACCCAAGGCTGAGGTAAATGGAGGAGAATTAGGCATTTCCAAGGCAACCTTACGATCTGATAATCAGGAGATGACTAAAGAAGAGCAGCGCCAACAACACGAAGCAGAACTTGCAAGGAAAAAGAATGAGGAGACTGCAAGAAGATTGGCTGCAGGGGGCATCGGTACAAGGAGATGGACATGGCTCTTCCAAGCCATCCATTGAGATGGTTTCCTACAAAAATGTGGATGATATCCCCGTTTCTAGAGAGTCTGGTAACCATATATGGCATCATGGTTCCATTTCATGTAGCCACCATCAAGAGTGTTACAAGCCAACAAGATGGAGGGATTTCATATATAAGGATAATTTTCAATGTTCCCGGCTTTAATGCCAACAACATGCCAACATTGAAATTCCCTAGCAGTATTTATTATAAGGAAATTTCCTTTAGATCCAAGGATTCAAAACACATCAACCATGTGGTACAAATGATTAAATCCCACAGACGATCTGTAGCAATGAAAGAGTATGAAAAGGCAGAGAGTTTCTACACTCTGCGACTCCAGGAGAAACTCTCAGCCAAAAACAAAGTTTTCGGGTGAAATGGGCAGACCCGTGACTCCAGCCATTTGGTGAAGAGGAAGAAAGATGACTGAACTCTGGAGGCCCGCCATATAATGGATTTCTGGCATCTCAACCAAGAGAGCAGAAGAGAGGAGAGCTGATATCGCTGCACGAAAACATTAAGCATTTTCAACATTCTTCCCCAACAGAGAAGAGCTGGATTACTCGCTCATTTGTATTTCCACAACCATACTCAAAGTGTAAGTCCAAGAAGACTACAGACATCCGTAGGCCTTTGGAGGTAATGATGTGGTCAAACTTTAGGAGGGGCAAGAAGGTCAGCCCTGCATGATCCCTGAGCTGTGAAATTGAGGAAGAACAAGAGAGGACAGAAAACAAAACCAAATGCAGTTTAAAGGATTTGTTAAGCGAGTAACACCGTAGAAGCTATGGAGCAGCCCCATCTTAAAAGATTTTGAACTAGAGCGCCTGGAGATATATATCACTTGTTTTGGTTTTCATGAGTCTCTTCTCAAAAGCCTCTGCTTTTGTATTATTCCCAAACCATTTGGTAGAGTTGGGTGGAAATTACCTTTATTATGTAATCACTAGCTTAGTATATTTGGTATCGTTAACCCCGGAGGAGAGGAGTAGACTCAAAGTGCCATTACTGATATGCAGGCTATTGTTTTCTAAAGACCAAGGGATGTACGTATATATGTATATATACATGTATATATATGCATGTATATATATATATATATATATATATATATACATGTATATGTATGTATATATGCATATATGTATGTATGTATGTATGTATACATATATGTATATGTACCGTATATATAATACTTCAATAAATTCAAATAAATTTTAACTCGAATTGATACTTTTATTTAAAAGGCTGCAAAAATCTTGTTTTGAGCTCAATAATCTAGTAGCTCTAAAACCCTGATATTTATATATATATATATATATATATATATATATATATATATACTCCAATAAATTCAAACAAATTTTAACTTGCAATTGAAAGTTTTGTTTGAAAGGCTGCAAAAATCTTGTCTTGAGCTCAAGAATCTAGTAGCTCTGAAACACTGATAGATATATATATATACCATATATATATACATATATATTTATATATACTCCAATAAATTCAAAATTTTAAACAAATTTTAACTCCCTAAAAGGCTGCAAAAATCTTTTCTTGAGCTCAAGAATCTAGTAGCTCTGAAACCTGATATTTTTAGATCTACTTTTCATTTACTGTGAATAGATTGAAGCAGCAGCTGTAGGAAGATTGGTTTTAGTTTGTCATTAAAAAAAAACTGCTTTGGTAGGGTTTCGTAATATTTTCCTGAGAACTCTGCCCATTTTATCTCATCAGGATCACTGATAGCATGACATAGTTTGTGCAGAATCTTGAGGTAAGTTACCTGCCATGGTTTCAGTGAGTTTTTTCTGGGAATCTGTAAACAGCCAGATCATTTTTTGTTGTGTTTTATTTCATTCTAAAACAATTCTGTTGTTATCTGTTAAATGAAGGTATTGGTTCTGTGGTATAATCTATGGCTGTTTTCATATATGATATTATTGTAATACCTAGTGTTAGATCTCTATTTGCTTCTTCACATACAGATATTCTGAACTGTGAAATAAATTTTATGTTTATTTGGTGGTTTAAATTTTTTGTATATTTTCGTTTCTTTGTCCTTGAGGTTATTTTGCGACAATTTTCCTTACAGAACTGAGTTAGTATTGAATGGATACCAGCTACTGCTGATGCTGTAAATGCAATGGTTGCCAGAGCTATTTTCACATAGAGTGAATCGTTGAGATGGGACCGTCTTCATATGTTAAACTTATTACAGTCTTTTTCACAAACCTTATACATTACAGCACATTTCTTCAAAGTTTTGTGCGACACATTACTGGCTTTTGTGCTTTACAGACCAAATGTCACAAGGCAATGGATTGGCATGACATAAAATGACACAATTTTTTTAAAGATTATGTTGAATAAGTGACAAATAGCTTAGTTTTCCAGATGGGTACATCCTCTCACATGGTTGGTTTCTTCATTATGCTGTCTGTACTTTACTAGTTGTGGTCGAAGCAGTAAAAGTGTGAATGCATTGGTCTGTACTGATTGATGCACTTTTAAAGTGTGTTCCAAGCTTCATGTGAAATAACTGTAAATAGCCCTATGTATACATTAAATGCATTCCGCTGGCTTAAGAATTTTCTTGTTAATATAAAAAGTGAATGCTTTGTTGTCAGTAGGATGCTTTTGTTTGGACACTTTGAAGTTGAGCCTAATACCTTCGCCATACTTTTTCAGGTACCCTTACAAAGTAGGTCGATCCTACTGTTATACTGGATTGCTAACATCTTGGTTTGCTATAGAAGATTTTTTGCAATGGTAAAGAAAAATGGAGCTCTGGGCCAGTTGTATCAATTTGTGTTTGTGTATATATTCTGTATATCTCAGGATGGATGGTGGCAGCAACACGTTTTGTATGTTTTGTCATTTGTGTACGCTTGGTTATGAATGCTCTTAATATTCAATACTAAGTTACTTGAGTAGTAAAAGTAAGCCATTCGTTGCAGATTTCTATTTGCTATGGTGAAGAAAAATGGAGATCTGCCCATTTGTATCAATTTGTTTTTGTGTGTATATTTTGTGTATCTAAGGATGGATGGTTGTATTAGCATATTTTGTATACGTGACTGGTTATGTGTTAAATAATTGAGCAATTTAAAATGAATTGAACATCACAAACAGCAGATAAAAACAGAGCACAATACAATAAATGACACAGATTACGTGGTTGGCTACATCCATGGGGAAGGCGGGCACAATATCTTTGTTGTAGAACAGCAGCAAATACAAGTTCTTCATCTGATGATTATTACAATTAACAATCCCCAATATATAGAAGTGATTTGGGGAATGGAGAAATTGAAAAGGCATGGAATGTGAAGGGGCGGAGTCTGTTTGGACTTCACATACACAACATTATGAACTATCTTAATATTCAACACCATAGTATTGGAGTAGTAATAGCAACCTATTCGTTGCAGATTTCTATATGAATCTTGGTAGATTGCACCTGCTTACGAAGTGGAGCAGAATTCTATATACTCAAATATTTCCTAAAACATACTAATATTTAAGGGGTATTTTCAAACAGGGCTTAAATAGCATGCTTCCTTGGAAAGCCCTAAAGGCTAGGACCAATGCAAAGGGGCAAATACTGTGTGAAATTTGGATATAATATAGTAGATATTGAAGGCCATTGCAATTTACAATAATCTTGCTTGACACATGTTTTTAAGCTAGTGATCTTGCAGAGATCTGCAGATAATGATCTCTCATCATTGTAAATCCTGTACTCACATATGCCGATATTATTAAACAACTGTCATTAATCCCAATAAGCTTCAAATCCCAACCAAAAACTTTGAGCGTGTGTTAAATATTTCTAGGAAAGCAATCAATCAAAAGAAATTTTTGCCATCCATTTCAATTGACAGCACTTGATGTCTTATTTGCTACGCACTTCTTAACTTCGTTGGCTTCCATGCCAACGAACTGAACCCTAGAATATTGTGCCCGATTTGGTGAAAGGTATTAACTGCCTTTTTGTTTTGTATTAGTTCATGGAATGCAGTCAAAAGCAATGATTAGCCTAGTTCATTTCAATATGGCTGTGTTTTCTCTGAATGGAAATAAGAATGTCTGTCCTGCCTATACAGAATTGTTGTGTAATAAAATTGTTAGTTATATACTTGTGGTTTTATAGAAAGTTGTTATATTAGAAATTGTTAATTACATACTTGTGGTTTTAGCATAAACAGAAATATGTTAATAGAGAGCAATTTTGATTGCAGACTATTAGCCACAACCATAGATATTTGCAATTACAATCTAATATTTAGAAATACTTATGGTAACATATGCACAAAAAACATTAAACTATAAATAGAGAGTAATCTCAGTGGCCAACTATTAGCTACAACATAGGTATTTGCAATTACAAAGAATCTTAAATCTAGAAAAGAATAAAAGTTTGTTCTCTAGTTTTCTATATGATATACGTCAAATGATGCAAGATCATCCGGGCTTATAGACAATCCCATGTCATGAAATATATTTAGTTTCTATTTTCTGTTTTGTTTCCAGTTTTAGTACTTTTAGTTGTTTTGTAGCTTTGTTGGCAATGTTGCATATGGAAATTAGATTTGTTGTGCTGTAGAATGTCTATGGATGGTTTCAAGATTATTTTCATGATGTTACAGGATTTGTTTTCCATGAGTTTATAAGTGGTTTTCAAAGGGTTTAATTCAAAATGCTTCAAAAAATTTAGGGGGTACTTTGTGTTGTTCTACTACAAGATTGTATGTTATTCTGCTATTGGATAATGTTTTATTTAGTTACAGGAAGATTTTGGAATTCCAGCTTTATGAGTGCTATATTTAAGTATTTGTTCCTTGGTATTAAGTGGTGATAGGGATCGACCAAAAATGTCACACAATCAAAATCCAAAAACAGCAACAATATTGACTAAAAAGTTATTTCTACTATTCAGGTTTAGTCACATATGGTTTCAATCAAATTTGACAATTATTGTTGCTTGTGCAAATATAATTGAATAAAGGTTATTTTTAAATCCTTAATGTAAACACCTAGCGTCATGCCCTCTCTACATTTAGAGGAAATGAGTTTGGCTTACTCCTATCAATCTTCTTGTTTCAGAAATCCATTCAATTTGAAGAACTTTAATCATTCATGACACATGGCTGGTAGCTTGCAAGCCCAATTTATCTATGCAACTATTATTACTAAAAGCAACAGTCTTCAAGCTATGGAACCTTTTATTTTCTTGTGGTTGATTTATCTCACGTGGAAGCTAATTTGTTTTATCTCATGTGGCAGCTAGTTTTTTGGAGCTCGAGCCTTATTAGATCTTCCTATTTTGTTGAGCAAATATGCCTCCACGGTTATATGGTTGTTATTGTTCAAGGTTTTGGACAGCGATCATATTTCTCCCATCTTTTCCATGATCGACTCTTCCATTCCTTTATCATGACATTTGATCATGTGAGGTATTTTCTAGTTTATTGTGGCCATTTTATTGGCCACTAATTATTTCTTATTATTGTATTGTTTATCTATTCCTGACATAATGACTTAGTATTTTTGGGTTCTTATTTCTTCTAAGGGTGGGTACATCCCTATGGTTGCATGCAATATGATT
>VDFB02355253.1:0-14256 GCA_007258455.2 Sequoia sempervirens | reverse complement strand
TTTTTATAAATCCGATTTTTTCCCCAAAAGATTTTTGCTTACTATAGTTTGAACTATTTCCATCCTTGGTCATGAAGAGAAAATAACCCAATAAACTTATAAAAGAGAAGCAGTACTAATAGAATCTTTAAGCTATAACAGAAAAATAAAAATAGCACACATACTACACTTGATTTCACCTAGGAAAACACTTTTGGGTTAAAAACCCTGCAGTGACCACCTTTCTTATTGCTTCAACTCAACCATTTACAATACAATAATGTAGTTAAAAGTTCTACTTTACCCTAATGCATGTGCAAGTATATATAGGCACAATAGGTAACTGCCTAAGTAGTTTTACAATACCCATAAAAAGACCCAAAGTTTTTTCTTGGGGTGCCACCACAAACCCCGCTGGGGGTTATCATCCCCCCTGATCCCCAGCTGGGCCTCACACTCCCTAGACCGCTGGAATGGCCGGAGGTTGTCACCCCATTCTGCATGTACAGTCTAAACAAGTGTTCTGGTTACTTGTAAGTTTGTAACATGATGACATGGACTTCAGACTTAGCGCACACTGGGGATAAAGCTTACTTTCATTTGATTTTTGATTATGTGCTGAACTGCAAAATAATATTATCTTTGTAACCTGAACTTGGAGAGCTGTTACATTCCATTTGGAGCAAACTCTTTTTGGCTGGAAATGAGTTCTTAGTTTTGTTTGTTTTAGTAACGCTTCAGCCAGAACAATATATGTAAAATCTTTTCAGGTAGATCAAATTACCATATCTCCTAAGTAAGGTCAAATCTCCTAAGTAAGGTCAATTATTTTTAAGAAAATGCAATAAGCCATATCTATAAAGTCCACAACAACACAGTAATCATAATAGAAATAACACACCAAAGACTGCACCGATGAAAGTGAGATTTCTGCAACTTTATCAATATA
Organism: Sequoia sempervirens; assembly: GCA_007258455.2. NCBI lineage: Eukaryota > Viridiplantae > Streptophyta > Pinopsida > Cupressales > Cupressaceae > Sequoia > Sequoia sempervirens. Next base: position 13,328 of record VDFB02355253.1, on the reverse strand, counting down.
AGTTTCATACATCAAGTAGCTACAATATTGGTACAAGTATGAGAGTTCTCCCTTTTTTGGACGTACAGTCCAGTGCAGCTTTGGAAAATCCACATAAAAATGTAATAAAGATTAGCCATATTTTTAATGTCATATGCATAAAATAAACAAAAATGACAATAGAATTGATAAATTTATAACTCAAAATATTATAGTCATGACATATAATATATTATTTACATTTATATTATTGGTTCAAACTAGAAAAATAGGAAATAGTCATATTGACATATTTGGATTCAATTACTACGTGAACAAATCATCATATTTCTCTTCATTCAAAGCATTGAAAAGGACAATTACTTAGAATTAGATGCAATACAAATAGTGATATTTTAGTTGAGTATTTAATTGTTTTTATATGTTCTTATTAAAAATGGATGTAGTTTGATAGTTGGGTGTGGACTGTGGACCTTGAGTCCTACTTTGGTACATCTTGATATGATTATGTTGTATCTGAGGAAGACCTGGAATAATAGAAGAATTTGGTATAGATCTAGGGGTTAGATGGAACAATACCAATACTAGAACCATACTGGTATGGCTATGGGGGCCTTTGAGGCAGTACTTGATAATGTAGTCAACTTGCTATAGTGTAGGGAGAATACGACGATATGTCTACACACCTTTATCATTCAACATATAGGTTAGTCTACCAAGAGGTGTGTTTGTCATATCACAAGTGTCAAGGTACCAACTACACTAACAAAAAATAATTAAGTACACTAGACATGTTGATACACGCAATTATACAAAATTACATTCAACTATTAATTAATTTACTCATAATAATGATTACAAATTAATTGACTACATCTACCCCTTTCACTAAACATTTTGTGTCCTTGTTGGCAAAGGCTTTATTACATAACTCAAGAACTATAAGGGGAAGGCAAAAGCAAGAAGATGCCTTTGATTGAGGAGGGGCTAAAGTAGATGTTGCGAATTCTACTGCATGAGATGGCTTTGTTGATTCTGCTAATTTATGTTACCGCTTCGTTGATGGCAAAGTGCGGGTTTGGGTTCGGTCCGGCCCGTGTCCGAGGTTTGGGTCCGGATCATAGTTTGTAGGTCCGGTCCTGCTGGACCCATGACGAACTTGGTTCGAACCCGAGATAAATCATGCCTAGTTTGCATTTTTCTTTGACTTTTTTGCAATTTTTATTATTATTTTTGACTTGTTTTGTGGTTTTTAAACATTAAAGTACTCCTCCAACCCTAATTCATGCCTCCTAACACATCACATAGGAAAAAACATGCTCATTTATCAATTTATGAATGAAAAAAAAAAAATTGCCTCCATTGCTTTACTTTTTTTCTTGCTTGCACAAGCACGAATAGAGTTGAAGATTGATCGTTGATCATTCAAAGTTGGTTGTTGTGCTATTCCTAAGCACTTGCAAGTGTTTGTTCATTGCCAAGAAGATCGTAGAGGAAGATTTCTTCAAAAGAGGTAGGTTTTTTGAAGTTTTTTGGTTTTTTTTTCTACATTTTTTGTTTTACAAATGAACTCTTTTGTTTTGTTTTTAAGTTTTTGTTTTGTTTTCATTTTTCTAGGTGTCTATAACACGTTCAATTTTTTGAAATGAATTAATTTATTTGGTTTCAATACTTTGAAATTTTGAATAAATGGAATGTGTTGTGTCTTAGGTATTACAATGGCAACTAGTTCTAGCTCCTCAAACCAATCTTGTTTCAAAACAAACCCAAACTCTCCCCTTTGGAAATATGTTGAAATGGCTCAACAATTTCCAGGTGGTGGAGTATATGTTTGGATTTTTAGTCATTGCAATGTTAAATATTCAAGCTTATATAGTCGAGTGAAAGGGCACTTTGTGCAAGATCCTTGGAATAGGTATCAAAGCTTGTCCAGGTGCAGATAAAAAGGGCATTCCAAAAGCCCAAATATTAGCATATATTGATGAGCAAGAAAGAGTGGACCAAGCAGTAGGCCATAATAAATCAAGTCATCCTTTGATAAAGAAAAGATCTCAAGGGATGAAGCCCCCTACATTGCATTCTCATTTTTCCACCTACAGAGACCCATCCATTTATGTCCATACCTTAAGAGAAAACCATTCCCTCTACAAATAAAAGATCAAAGGGACCATTGGAAACTTCATTTCAGAATGAGGCTAGAGAGACTACTAATCAAGACATAGAGATATGTGTCTATGCCTATGGGTTGGCATTCAATGTTGTTCGCTCACCATATTGGCAAAAAATGGTGAAATCTATTAATGAGGCTTCAAAGGGGTATAAGGGCCGAAGTTTTGAGAAGGTGCATTGCACATTATTAGATAAAGAGGTGAAATATGCAGAGGACTCTTTGAAGCCCATAAGGGATTTGTGGATCGAAATAAGGGTGACCATTATTTCTGATGGATGGAAAGATGCAAAAAATTTCCCATTGATCAATGTTATTGTATTGTCCCCTGAAGGGACAATGTTTTTGAGAGCAATGGATTGTGAAGGAGAGGTGAAGGATGGTGCATTTATTGCTAATATCCTTTGTCAAGCTATTGAAGAAATGGGCCATCAAAATGTTGTGCAAGTTGCAATTGAAAATGCAAAAAATTGTAGGGTTGTTGGGTTATTGGTTGAGGAGAGGTATTCACACATTTTTTGGACACCTTGTGTTGTCCACTCCCTCAACCTAATGCTACAAAAAATTGGAACCAAAATTGAGTGGATCAAATAGGTGTATGCTGAAGCAGAAGACATCGAAATGTTCATCACCAACTACCATATGTCACAAGGCATATTTAGATCCTTCTCAAAACTGGAGCTGTTGAAGGTAAGTTAAATAATAAACATGTTTGACTTTAGTAATATTTTAAATTTTAAATTTTAATTTTTGTAAACTAAAAATTTATTTTATTTTGATTTTCAAATAGGTTGCTAAGACCCGTTTTGCCTCCAACACAATTGTGTTGAGACAACTTGTGAAGGTTCATGAAGCACTCTCTAATATGGTCATCAACCCTAATTGGTCTGTATAGAGGCAATCTAGCAGTGAAAGGGCAACCAAGGTTAAGCAAATGATCCTAGATGACAGTTGGTGGATTGTGTTGAGTATCTCCTCTAGTCGGCTGAGAGTGTTATTAGTTGGCCAAGTATTGTAATTAAATAGAACTATAGTTAGGCAACAAATATTTCATATACTTTATGTTACATGTTGTTTCAGGAAATTAAGTCCCTAACTAGTTGGATTAGTTGTAATGGGGAGTCGCGACGGTTGGTTTCTCAACCACCACCAGTGACTATATGTACTTGGGCTCATTGTAGTTGGGACACTATGATATTGTTATGATGACATTATGACATTGTGATGTGATTGTTGATATACTTGATGAATGAATGCAATACTCTATTCTGTGCAATTCTTGTGTGTAAATGATATGCTTTGTAATTATTATTGTACATTCTAGTTTACTTCATGTTCCTTTGTTAGACCACTTAGAGAGTAAACATTTGGTGCAGTTTCCTAAGTAAATTTGGTAAAGTCACCCTAACGAGAGAATGGTGTTGTAATGGGTCAACTGACCAAATATTTGGTGCAAGCAAACAAAGATAAGGAAGATGTGCTAATAGAGGATCTAGTAAACCTGTGGGACATCTTGTTGAGGGATCACGTATAGAGGGAGGCTCTCAGGTGAGAGATCCCTCAGTCGGTCATTTGGGACAGATTGTACGTCAACCCAGAGGTCAATCATCTCCTCAATTGACTACCAAGGTTGAATTCTCGTCACTACATCGAATGAAACGCAGGCAACATATACAACAATGGTATGAGGAAAGAAGCAAACAGGATGAGGAAGAATGTGACACTAGTTGTAGGCGTACTCCCAATAATTAATGCACATACGACCTAGTAAGGATAAAAACTGAACACCAAGTTTGAAAGAAACACCCGAAGAATGACTACGAAGATCTTTGAGATTAAAATAGAAAGAAGATTATTGAAGAAGATTGAAATGAATCGTTGAATAAGCAAACAAAGACTTTAATGAAATAAATCAAGACATTACCGAATTGAACATAAACCTTCATGACGACCAAAACCAAGACACTTGCAAGACACTGTTTGTAGCAGACAAAGAAAAATATAAAAATGATGTAAATGAATTAACAAGAGAACTTGAAAATAGCACACATCACATTCGAGAGTTGTCCATATTAGACAAGGAAGAACCAAGAATTGGAGGATTTGAGCCAAAGACCCCCGAATGGAGGGAGTACAGGGATGAACCCCAAGAGACTCGAAGTGTAGAAGACACTGAGAGGGGACGTGTGGAAGACCTGTACGTGGCCGAGAGTGCAAGAGGCACCGAAACATTTTGGGAGAAACAGTTCAATCAATTCCAATGCATAGGGAGGACATCAAAGGAGAAAAATGGTAACTCCACCAACTAGTCCGAGTGTGGAAAGGTAGAAGCTGCCAAAGTTTAGGGGAAACAGTTTAGAGGATCTAGTACGTCATTGCAAGACATGTGAGACAATATGGATAGCGAATGGGTAGGACGATGTGGATTACTAGCTGAGAGCCTTCTCGGAAACACTGAGAGGCATAGCCATAGATTGTTACATTGAACTCGAAGTAGCGCAAAAAGTTTCATGGAGAACACTAAGGAGAGCATTTGAGAAAGAATTCAAGCTCCTAAGAGATGACAATGAGATCGTAACCGAGATTTACAACACGAAGCAAGGAAAGCATGAAAAGTTACAAGCTTATAATTGTAGGCTCAAGGAGTTGTTGGTGAAATTGGGCACTTAGCCGGCCAACGGTTTGAAGAAACGATGGTTCATCGAAGGGTTACTCCTCTCATTGAGGAAAAAGATGAAAGTTGTACCTCCATCATTGTACACCGAAGTGTACAATAAAGCAATGGCTATAAAAAGTGAAAACAAAACATCCTCTTGAGGAAAGAGGAAGACAAATGCTGATGATAGTATGGATGACAACAACAAGGGTGAGTAAAAGATCGTCCAATTGCTAAGGAAAGACACGATGAGAATGATGGAGTTGAAGGCTGAGAAGGAGAGTATGAGAGAAACCTAAGAATTGTGGTGCACTGATTGCAAGGGGGAAGGTCACACGAAGGAAAATTGCTCGAAAAAGATATTCTATGATATTTGTCAAGTGATGGGACATTCCATCACGGAATGCCCATACAACTTGAAAACAAGAAGCATGAAAATGCTATTTACACAAGGAGAACAAGCAACCTTGCCAACCACACCATCGAAGCCTTAGCACAATAGCAATGCATCCCCTAGAGGTTATTGAAACAACAAAACTTTGAAAAGAAAAATACAGTACAACAACAAAGGAAGACCTATGATACAATGCCGAAAGTGCAATGAATGGGGTCACTTCGCCAGGGAATGCCAAAATAATCAATACGAGAGGAAGACTCTATAAGTGGTGTGGACTGGGCAATCACAAAGATATTGATTTCCCGAAGCAAAAAGGTATAAATATGCTAGAGGCGGAAGATCAAAATGAAGAGGTATTGATGATCACTAGAACACAAACAAAGAAAGCCACCTACCCCAACACACATAGGGAAAAGCAACGAATGAAGGAAGCCAAAGCAGAAGTGGAACAGGCGATGGAAAAGGAATGAATAACCCATCAAAAGATTTCAAGTGCCTCGTGGCGATCGGATTTGAAAAAGAATATTGTACAATAAGCACTGCAGACCATGATACCCATCAAAGTGACCAACCTTTTCCAAACTATGCCACAACTAGGAATGGCAATCATGAACGTAGTCAGTGATGAACAATGCCAACAACAAGAAGGTTGAAGGAAGGAGATGGTAGCAAAACCTCCACCCGAGGGTGAACAAGTCATCAACCCAATGTTGTTGACAGTAAACATTAGGAAGAGACCGAAAATCGTATAAATGGAGATTGGAGGAAAAAAATTACAAACACGATTGTCGATGGAGGATCAAGAGTCAACGTACTACCCGAAGACACATGGGAGAGTCTCAAGAAGCTTACACTTTGGCCACCAACATTCCAATTGGTGTGTGTTGACCAACATGGCATCAAGCCATTGGGAACACTGATGGCACAAAAGGTGATGATTGGGACATAACTGTTCTTGCTAAACTTTGTTGTCATCCCATTGCAAAAGAAGGCGTATGACGCATTACTCAAAAGAGGATGGTTGATTGCTACCAAATCATATCACAACTAGAAGTAGAACACACTCTCGATCGAAAGCAATGAGAGAAAGTACGTCATCAATTTGAAGAACCAAGCTTTGAGCGAAGAATTGGCATCCTCTGAATCATAATCCTACGAGGGAGAGTTAGATGCAAACAAAGGAAGGCTATGGAGCCAAACAATGAAGGTGTACTTGAACTCGAGAGTTTCTTGGAGGATGAAACAATCTCGTTGAATGGCCTATTTCATTGGCAAATGGAAGATTATGAGGTGTTCCACTTAGAGTGTAACATGTTATAGATTAGAGAAATCTAGGAAGAGGAGAAAGGCACATCCAACCAAGCATTTTCGACTGAGTCTGGAGAGTAAAAAAAAGTAGTAGTAGAATTGGACGATACACTAGCCCACAAGTTCAAACATGACAAAATAGTCAAAGTACGAGGTGACAAAATTGTGTCGAAGTTGGAAAATGAAAAAAATGAAAAAAAATGGAAAATTTGAAAAAATTAAAATAATGGAGTCAGAAAATCAAAAAATGGAGAAAATAAAAGAAAAGGAAGAAAAAATACAAAAGGGAAAAAAGAAAATTAAAAAATCAAAAGTGTTGAAATGGAGGAGAGAGAAAAAAAGATTAAATAGCATGGAAAAATTAAAAAGGAAAAAAATTAAAAGTAAAATTTTATAAAGAACTTCAAATGGCTGTAAGACCAAGGGAGAACCACAAAGCGACCACACATGATAAAGACTACAGAGAACTCGCAGGAATTGTACGCAAGGGAAAAATCATGTGACAAAGTGAGGAGTTGGGAAACAAAAGAAATCAAACCATACAATGACTAAGGGTCCATATAAGGTGCGACTAAAGGTCAATTACAAAGTCAAGAGACGAGTAACAAAATTTAAAAGAGAAACAAGAAACAATCATTGCATAGCTGATCTCTACACTGTACGACACAAACCACTACAGATATCCGTACATGAATACAAGAGGATTGCACACCTAGACGAGAGGAAAAGTAGGGCTATAAAGGTAGAAGAAAGAAACACAAGAATGACAAATCATATTGTACAGTCTTCAAAAATTATAGATAGTAGGTACATCATACAGCTTCCAAAACTAGTATAGGGACATATCTCTTCTAAATTACGTTGTACGGTAGAATCATTATTGCATCATACAGAGAAATCACCATTCCATCATATGGCACCAACAAAGGATTACTCATACAGTATGGTGGCAAGAATTGGAGCATCTCGTACGACACATATTGGGAAGCATATGATGGAAGATTTCGAGGAGGTTGAATAGGAAAAATAGTGCCATATGACAAAAGGTAGTGATCCTTGTACGACGTGTCCTACATATCATACAACAAATTGTAATGACTATAGTATGACATGGCACATATATCAATCAGTGAATCATACAAACATTCAATATATGGAATGGAGATGTTGGGAGAATGTACAACATAAGATGTAAGGAGTAGGATAGAGGTTGTGTACGACGAGGAAGAACCAGTACTATATGGATTGTAAGGAAAAATAAAATAGTATGGCTGAAAGAAGTTGTACAAAGAAGGCATTGGATCATATGGTTAAACATGCAGAAATCTCTAATTTATGGCTTGATCAACAATATTTGGAATGTCTTGAAAATTCATGAAAATGATGTACATGATGCCCATTGACCCTACTAGGGATATTCCCCCCAGACCCCATCAGACTCACTTGAATTTCCAAATCCTAGTTGCACCAGCCTCATGCCAAGAGCCACTAGTATCACAGTCAGTTCACTCAGCTCCACAGTCATGCACAACACCATCACAACCAACACAACTGGAACCCCATCCAAAAGAGTCAAGAGAGGAGGAGCCTAGTGATGAATCCAACTGAGTGTACATTGAGATCAGTGAGCTAGAGGTCGATGACCCTCGCGGTACAGTCTAGAGGTACCTGAGTGAACTACAAGAGATGGCGAGAATTATGTACAAAGTCAGTGCAATTGGACAACAAATGAACATGGGACATGATTCCTCAGTGGTACATGAGGTCGAGAAGATCTTGGCGTTTATGTAGCCAGAATGCAAAGATAGGTGGCCAAGAGTAGAAATGACTGAGACTACTAGGAAAGAGTCTCCTACACATCTTCTCCACTTCTTGCTACACTCTTGCCACCCTCGAAGCCATGACTTGGCGTCCTGTGGGACTGCTTCTTCATTGTTGTGGCAATGTAGACTTTACCAAGCTTGCATATTTCTCTATTTTCTTGAGGGCACCTTGATTGAGAAGGTGATATTGTTTCATTTCTCCATTTTCATAATATTGTCACTTGATTTACATAGCATAGTGTTATTACTGTTGTTTGATATCCTTTCTATTACTTTCTTTATCATATTTCCTATCTCGTGGCTATTTTGGCTATCTGTGGAGATGGAAACACCAAAGCGTGGGTTTAACTATGACAAACCCCTATACAACCCAAACATTTTTCCTCTCTTGACTATGTGTAGGTAGATGTTCATGTGGAGCTTGCTGGTGAACTAGACTCCTCGTGAGTTAATCTTCATCACCTTTTCTTTCATCATCTCCTTTATCATTTTTTTAGTTATTTCGTTCATTATGTCATTATCATTATTATTAGTACTTTAAATTCTATATGCTAGACTGTTAGTAGGTTTTTGTGCCTCGAATCGTACTTTTGTAATTTTTGACCGTACGAACGCCAACGCCCTAGAGAGATGCCAACACATCGCGCTTTCATCCCTGACCCGCACTGCTATCCTCAGGCAAAGAGTTGTATAAGGTACGATTCGGGTTCTAGAAACCAACTTGTTTAGCTCTATTCAAACTCCTAGGTTAGTAGAGTGACAAAAGCACTTAAGAGTGCTCTTCATTCTCTATCCTTAACCTAAAACTCCTGCCCAATTGGGGTAGATTAGTGCAGCCTTTCGCTCTTAGCTCTCTGTGACTTGGAGCCTTGGTGTAGTTGGTCCCCCCCTCTACATTTAGTTATTGTCACCTTGGGTGTATGTGGTTATCACCCTATGTAATGTAGGAAATTGCATATCTTGCAATTTTGCACTATGTAATGTCCTCTGTTTTGGCTCATGATATAGAAATAGCTTAAATATAAAATGCTAACATCAAAATATCTCTTGTCTAGCAAAATTATTATGATATCAAGTTTTTGAGTCCATTTTTTTGGACAAGAGCACTATGCACAAGCATTTGCACGATGCACTAATGTCCTACAAAAAAATGCAATTCAAGTGGCTATTGGAACATTACATTCTTGAGAATATTTTGAATGTAATGCTCTTGTGTGGTAGTCACACTTAGTAGAAAAGCCACAACTTTCTATTTTACAAAAATATATGTTTCTCTCACTATCATGCTCACGCTACACTTTTGGCTTTGGATCTGCAACTTTCTTGAAGATTTACAGGTTTTTGAAGAAACGACACTCTTTCAACACTTTGCATGTCATTTCTTGGTGATGGGATTGAACAAGACAACAATATTATAGCTTCACAACTCACTTTAGAGGTTGTTTGCAGCTTCCTAGTGAGAGATACATTATTTTTGTTGTCTTCTCATTATTAGAAATATTTTCTATGCTAGTAGATAGATATCTTTGGTGCTCGAATACTATGTTTAACTCTATTGTTTGAATCATTGGCACTACATTTTATCAATCTCTATCAACATCTCTTTTTGTCAAATTGTTTATCAAATCAATCCTAGTTGTTTGTGTAGGTGAAACACCAAAAATGGGGTTTGACTAAGGCAAGCCCCTAAACAACCACCCAAACATTTTCCTCTTCTTTTCTATGTGCAAGTATCCAAGTTAAAAAAAAGTGGCATCTAGGTGATATGCTTTCTTCTTATAGCTTTTCTTTCTTGGTTCCTATTAGTTGGGTTTTTTATTGCATATTTAGTTTTTTAATTTTATTTAAATATCTTTCATATACAGTGGGCTCATGATATCTTTTTTTTTATGTAGGCACAAATTTTGAGGTGTTTTTTAGTTTTATCATTACATCTATTCAAGATGACAACACACCATGAGGACGTTAGCACTACATGGTGTCTATGGCGAAGACTTCTATAAGGCTATAAAATTATCTTTACGACTTGACTTTCCTTCTCTATAGAAATTATATTTTGTTTTCAATTACAAAAAAATATATTATTGACATTTTATTGTAACTCAACATTTTGTATTGGAATTGGAATATTTAAATCAAATTTCTCATTCTAAACATAAAAATGATTTATCAAACTATAAAAAAATTGTTTGATTCATCCTAATGCTAATATAGGAAGTTGATTCTCGAGGAAAATTATTTCCTTTGCTAGAATCTATTTAATATATTACATTTTGTTGAACTTGATGCTCTTACACTTTAAACTTTAGCGAAAAAAGTAGAAAAAATTTAAAACTCTTAAAAATACAAAATCAATTGCTAAAACATCTTTGTATTGTGCTACTTGCACTAAAGTTAGTGTATACCTTGGAATTTCACTCTAAACATGCAAAATAACTAAGAAACATGAATAATAAAACACCAAGGACACCTCAAGATTAGCCAAAAGAGCTTGAACGAAAAGGAATGCAAATAAGATAAAACACAAACACTTTTACCTCCTTGTTGTTGATACCTCTTTGATTGGCCCTTGCTTGGATTGGTTGTGTGCTCCTTAGATGATGGATTGAATGACTAAAATGCAAGCTTCAATATGCAAAATGATGAACAAAGATGGTTGAATGATTGAAAAAGGCTTGAGGATTCAAATGGACAACATGTAGTTATGAGAGTGCAAAGTGTTGGAAATGCCCTTGAGGAGGGGGTATTTATAGAGGAATTTGAATTCTCTAGAGAATTCAAGGGTCAAGATTGTTCCAACAAGGTCAAGATGAAGGGCTATGGTGGGTTGAGAACCCACAAGCCCTCACATCTTGACATGTGGAGGGTGAAGTGGACAAGAGGGTATGAGGTGGAGATGAGTTGTCAAAAAGGTACATGAGGTGGAAAAGGACATGCACCTTGGGGGATGAGAGGATTTCCACAAAAAAGGATTTCTTGTCCCCAAGTGGGAGTGAAAGGGACTTTTGAGGAATTTTAGAATTCCTCAAAAATCTACATGGGAAAAGGAAAGGTGGTTGGGGATATAAATGTGAATTAAAAATTCACACTCATAGGATGATCTAGAGGGTAAAAGGTGGGCTCCAAAAAGGTGGGACTTGGTCACATGTGGAGATTGTGACAAGTCCAAGGTTCTAGAAGCCTTGGGAGAATGGAATGTGAATTAAAAATTCACATTTAAAGGAGAGGAATCTAGAGAAAATAAATGTGAATTAAAAATTCACATAGGAAAGGGGGTTAACATCAAAAAGGAAAAATGGAAGAATTGACCAAAAAGGTGGTGCTAAATTTAGCTAATGATTTTGGTTAAGGTTGTGCAAATATTGGATTAGGCTAATTAACAGAAGATTAGAGGCAAGTGGCAAATGTAGGAGGATGTGACAAGGAGAGAGAAAGTGAGAAATTTTAAATTGATTTTTAAATAAAAAAGAGGAAGAATGACTAAATTAAATAAATTAGTGTATTTATTTAATTTAGAGAGGAATAAGGGTAAAAATACAGTATTAATTATTAAATTAAATACTTTATCGGTATGGGACAAAGGGTGTAATATTAATTTAATAAATTAATATTAATATGATAGACGTAAATGCAACAAATTTAATTATATGGAAGTGATTAAATTTAGATGTCTACATTTTGCCCCTCTTCAAAATATTGTTGAAATAACAATGTTTTGAAGAAAAGTGAATGTCGAGGATGAAGAAAGAAATGAGGATTGATGCCCCGGCCTGACAAAGAAGAAAGGGGATGCCCCAGTGCCTGGTTTGAAATGGATGGAAGGAAGTAGTAGGGTATGCCCCCTCGAGAGGGCGGTTGGGGAAGAAAGGAGGGGCCCCGGACGATGTCTCGATAGAAAGAAATGGAGGGGACCGTTGGATAGAGGGTGAAAAATTAAGCAAGTTTTCCTTTTGAACGGAGTGGATTGGATGTACGGTTTGCGAATGGCAGCCTTGGGAAGTTGTGGATTAATTAGGGGAATAAAAGGTTAAATAAAAAGTAAAAAATACCTTTTTGGAGAGGGGGGTTAAAAAGATAATTTGAAAAATTACCCGGGTCATTGTCACTGTGGCAGTTGAGAGAAAGAGTGGAGAGGAGAGGAAAGCATAGAGGAGACACGATGCCGACGGATAACGACACCGCGATCGTGCATCGGGCGGACGGAGTGCGGGCAATGTACCGCGAGGGCACAGGCAGACAGCAGGTGAGTTAGAAAAAAAAGACCCCCCCTTCGTGATTTACACAATTTTTTACGTAAAAAATTAAATTTAAAAGACGGGTTTGGCCGGGGACGGGAAAAAATAAAATGGGTTGTTAAAAAAAATTAAAAACATTATTTTATTGATTTTGGGGCAAGAGCGATGCCGCTGCCGCGGGCCGGGGGTGAGCCGGGCTTTCGCGCGGGCGGCACTGTCGGTGGTTACGCTGGCGGGCGCGGCGGCTGCTGGCGCCTGGCGGGGTGCCGCCGGCTGGCCGAAGTGGGTGCTGGGCCGTCGCGCCGAGCGGGGCGCTACCAAGCGGGCAAGCCGCCGCCTCGCGCGGCGTGAGGCGCGCTCGGGCGGGCGGAGCGCCTGGCGCTGGGAGTGAGGTGTGCTGGCCGCTGGGCGGGCGGGCGGCCACCGCCCGGGCGTGGTGGGGGGCCACGAGGAAGGGAGGGGAGGGATTGAGAAGGAGGGGTAGAGGGATGGGGCGGTGGTATGTTAGAGGGAGGGCCCGGTCAGGAGGGACAAGAAGGGAGGGAGGGAAGAAGAAGGGAGGAGGGGGGGGGAGAAAACAGAGGGAGGGCCAGTGTGGGGTTACAGGAGGAAGAAAAGACAAAATTAGGGATAGGGATCAACAAAAACCACAGCACTGCACAGTATCAGCATGCGGCGCGGGCACCGCATGCGCAGTATCAGCAAGATTACATGTGCACAGACGCACAGTATGCAGTATAGTGCGAAGAGTAAAATGAAAATA
>VDFB02355252.1:98981-258088 GCA_007258455.2 Sequoia sempervirens | reverse complement strand
ATTTAGAGGTTAGTTTATTTCATTTTTGATAATATCATATTTGGATAGTGATGTTGGAATTTTGTGGAGTAGGATCATGACATTGAAGGATATTTGGACCTTGACATGGGAGGGGATCACTACATGAAGTGAAATATATAGGATCATAATATGGGAGGGGTTCATTGTATTGTATGAAAGTGAAAAGGATACCTTACTCATGAGGTGACATGGAAGAAATACTTAAGCCTTTAGATGAAGGTGAGTTTTGAAGTGGAAGGAAGATATCTAGATCTTGGGATGTAAAGGAATAATTGGAAATGATGCTTTGATCATCATTAAGAAGGGTATTATTGATGTTATTTTTCCCCTACATGTTTTCATTATCCACTTAGGGATTGAATTTTTTATGAAAGAGATTAATTCTTCTTAAGATATGATATAATAATAAGAAACAATAATATAATTGGCTCCTTTAGCATTGTTATTTTTGTTTGAAGGTTCCCATTGTCCATGATTAGGGATAGGATCTTGGAATATCTTGTGATCATCATTAGTTGAAGGTGTATCTTTTATGCCAACATCACCTTGATCTATAAGGTCTTGGATAATATTTTTCAATTTGAAGAAATTAGAAGTCTTACGTACTTCCATCCTATGATACTCACAATATTCATTTCCTTTGTAACATGGAGGTTTAATTGTTGATTCTTTATTTCTAATTTTTGGTAAGGTGATAAGTTTAAATTAGACTATCATTTTCAATTTAAATTCACAAGATTTCCTTAAAGAAGTGTATTTCCTTTTGGGAGCATTATTTTTCCCAAGTAGTCTTCTACTACCTTGATTGTTTTTAGGATTGTTTCTTACCAATTGTATGGTAGGTTGAATATTTTGAATTACTTTTTCATCTACCACACAATCATTTACAATGTTCTTTTTTTTTCTTTTCCAAATCCTTGATTTGTCATTAGATGTTGAAGGGTGATCCTTATGATATTTAAAAAATTCACAAGACCCTTAGGAATGAGATATTATTTTTAAATTTTAATTCTCATTTCAATGAATTATTTAGATATATTACCATCTTTAATTTGAAGGTAAAAGGTCAATGCAATGTTTAGATTTCGAATGAATATGGGGAAAATTTATTTTTTAGGTAGAGGATTAGGAATTTTAATTACCAAATTTCTCCATGTTTTTAAGAAGGAACAAAGGATTGTTCCTTTTTTTGCGCTATAAAGGTCACTCAAGGAGGTTTCACATTTTATGTGATGTGAAAAATGCTCAATGAATTTATCTACCAATTTATGAAAGGTCTTGATCCCATGTAGTAAATGTGAGAACCACTCAATAGCTTGACCTCCTAGGATTCTAGGAAAGAGGTGTATTAGAGGGTATGTGCAGGATCATGATGGGCCAAAAGTGGAAATATGATGGGTATGTGTAGGGTATGTGGCTGACGACTTTTTTTTACATAAAATTGATGAAACAAAAAGGGTTTTTAAAAGAGATTCTTATCTTTCCACCAATATAAATTATGCTTTACTTTGAATTTTATAAATTATTATTATTCATTTTCTATTTGAATTAATACTAAAGTCCTAATTGATAGGCTGATTGAAAAACATCTATAGCTTTCAAACAGTATCATATTTTTTGAATCTAAAACATTTGTCACTTTCTATGCTTTGCATACTATAGGATTAAAAAACATGAATTTCATGAAGTTTTGACCAAGTTAATGTGGTCAAACATACGAGTTTTTATATTTTTTAAAATTTGTAATAAAAAGTTCATAATTAATTATTTACTTGGAAAAAAAATACAAAAAATATGCATCACATCCAAACATGAATCCTCTACTTATATCTAAAATCTTATAAAAAAATATTATCAGATTATTGTGTTTAGGGTGGTCAGACAGACACCTACTTATTTTTTCCCTGAAATTTAAGTACTATTGCATTGAAATTTCAAATTTTCACCAAATAGATTTTTTTTTTAAATAAACCTAGTAGTTTAGAAACTACGTTAAATTTTCTACAGCTTATATTCTTACATATTTTTTAAATAATATAGATAGCTTATTCAAATTTTTACACCAAGTTTCCTAAATTTTATTTTTCTAAATTTCACCACTTAAGGGCCTCTTTCTTCCATGATGATCCTACACATACCCTAGATTGTTAGAGTAATAAGTTATTATGCTTAATTAATTACATCACATTTGATTAATTAATTAAGTCACTTATTCCTCTTTATTACTTAAGCTAAACTTAGGCACATTTATTAATTAATTAATAATTATTAAGTGTGCACTAGGGTTCATTTTAGGGTTTCCCTTTAGGGTTTCTTGATCTCCTTCATAAGGATTGATCACATTGTAATAATTGATTCTCTTAATGCATTTTCACAGAGAGGTTTTCTGAGAACATTGCTTTTTCGTTCTTCATATCTTTTGCATGTGACAGGTATCCATCTTGCATGCAGGTGATCTTGGTGATTCTAACATGGTATCAGAGCTCCAGACCTGCAGCTGCTTGTTCGTGATCTGAAGATATGGCCTCTTCGTGAGTTTCGGGTGCAAGGGTTTCCACAGGCATCTTTTCTACAAGATCTGGGGGTAGCCTATTTTTTGGCTCACAATGGGCTCAAACGGACGCCGCCATCGCGTTCGCAGCATCCCAAAACCCTAGAAACGCCTGTCAAATCGTCGTTTTTGGTGAAGTTGGTCCGGGAGGCAAATTTTTTTTGTCTGGGGGCCGTACGGCCTCCCAGCACGCAGATCGAGGCGAAAATTTCAAAAAAAAAATTTAAAAAAAGGCGTTTTTTGGGTTATTCGGCGGCTTCCCAAAGCAGTAAAACCGTATCCGCTACCGGCTGCCACCGGGCTGGCCACCAACGCCACCGCCTCGCTTTCTTCCCACCGCCACCAAGGCCACCACTGGTTCCAAAACTCCGCACCAGGTCCCATGGGGACCAGCTGCACCAGAACCGTCTACGTTGACGGAATATTCCGGTGACCAAAGAATATTCCTAAGCACATTCCGAAGGACAGAATTATACCGGGACCAAGTAGATTCGGGCGGCAAAAAATTTTTCATTTCCGCTAGGGGGTCGAATTTTTGCGCCGACGGCCAGACGGCCGTCAAATTTATGCTCGTGAACTGCTGACGTCAGCATGACGTCAGCGTACGGCCGGCCCTCTTTGCCCCCTCCTAACCCTAGTTTGCCCTAAAGAAGCAGTTTTTTTTCTTTTGGCTATAACTTGGGCATACGGTATCGAAATCGGGCAAACGAGATATCGCCGGAAAGCTGGTTCCGAGCACTTTCCAGTAGTGCTGTTTGTTTTTCAGTATTTTACTGTTTTTCTGTATTTATTGCTGTTTGAAGTCAGATGTTGTTTTTGGACTTCCGAGCTCATAACTTTTTGCCACGATCTCCGATTTTCACCTCGTTTGCGGCGTTGGAAAGGTATTAAGGAGCTCTATATTGCTGTCCATACACTTTTTCTGTATCTGTCCCAGGTTTATCAGTTAGTCCAGATTTGGCCCGATGGGTTGTTTGGCGATTACTTGGATGTTTTGGCAGTTGGGAGAGTGCATCTTGCATCTTTGCACTTCATTTTACAGTAATATATCATTTAATAATCACTTGCTGCATCATAGATTCCAGAGTTGTTCCAGTTTGGATTTTTCGAGTGTTCCGTGGCATCGGGGTTTCTGTTGCTTTAATCATGATTCCTTGAGTCAATCAATGACTCTCATCCGGTTTCAGTAGTATACAGAAGAATATTTCCTTGCTTGCCTATATCAAGTTCCAAGAGCTACTTCACAGTTCTTCCAAAGGTTTCTGCAGCATGTAATCTCATTGTAGGGGGGTTTTATCCCACTGGGTTTTTCCTTCTCTACTCCTTATTGCATTTGTAAATGGGTACCTGATCAGGCCTCGTTGTTGGGACCCATCTTTGCTTTCATGCATCCTATTCTAGTGTTTTAGCTTCTTCCTAAGTTCATCTTAAGGGGGGGTGTTAGAGTAATAAGTTATTATGCTTAATTAATTACATCACATTTGATTAATTAATTAAGTCACTTATTCCTCTTTATTACTTAAGCTAAACTTAGGCACATTAATAATTAATTATTAATTATTAAGTGTGCACTAGGGTTCATTTTAGGGTTTCCCTTTAGGGTTTCTTGATCTCCTTCATAAGGATTGATCACATTGTAATAATTGATTCTCTTAATGCATTTTCACAGAGAGGTTTTCTGAGAACATTGCTTTTTCGTTCTTCATATCTTTTGCATGTGACAGGTATCGATCTTGCATGCAGGTGATCTTGGTGATTCTAACATAGATATGTTTCATTATAGAACACCTCTAGAAAAGATATGTAAAATTCTCTTATGTGTTCTCTTGGATCACCTCTTTCCTTATATTTATCAAATCTAGGCATATCAAAATTTAAAGAGAAAGGAATCATGTTTAAAGTCTTGCCAAGAGGATTGGGACATACTTCTTCCAATGTATATTTTCTTGGTGTTAATGTTTCAAATTTATATGTTTTCTATCTTTTGTTGCAACTCTTGCATTTTTTTAGCCAAGTCATTTGTATATATTGATGGGAGTAGAGTTGTCTCTAGATAAACACCCTTGAACTTGTGCTTCATTTGGACTACTCTAGCCATTTAACTCTACATAAAAATCCTTAATAAATATTTTATCAAAATTGAATCTTCAATGGTAATTATATTACCTTCCATGCACATTCAAATAATCTTAAAGACTCATGACAACAATGCATAAATATCAACTCAAGGTATTAAAAGGAACCAGAGCAATCCCATGTAGAATTTATCAATTTCATATTTTCCACTCCATTGTGAAGATTTGTGGTAAAATAAACCTATTAAAAAGGAGCATGGTCACAACCTTGTAGAGAAACCAACAAAGCATTCCTATTACTCTTTCTAAACAACTATTTTCCCATGCTATAGGATAATGAGGGAGGCACAATCTTGTAGAAAAACAAACCCATTACAATCTTGCAAGTAAATGAACTGTAAAAATCTGTAGAGAAACAAAAGGTGCAAGTTCTAATCCAAGTCTACATCAAAAATTTTCAAGAGAAAAAGATACTTAACAATAGACCTAATTGGGGGAAATCAAGACCCCATTAGATAACTAACATAATTCTATAAAACTAATTTTCTTAGAAAAAGTTGTAGAGAAATATCAAAAATGATAATGTAGAAAGAGGATGGGGATGTGGATGGATCTGATCCACTTGAAAATATGTGCACTAGATAAATTTCACATCATGATATTTTTCATATAGTGATGCAAAAAGACTAAAAAAGATAACCTTATGTGAACGATAACCAATCTTGCACACCAAGAATCTTTACAACCAGTGATAACATGGGGGATAACAAAAATTGGGTTGACTCAAAAACCAAACATGAAGCATAGGTGAAATTTTGTGGGAGTATCATCTTATATGCTTTTGTATAGGGACATTAATGGATGCCCTAAAATCAAATTCATTATTTTTTAGGGAATACCATAATAACTAGAAGACCTAACCCCATTTTGTGGTGAGACCAATACTATCCCATCTCTTAAACACTATACCCCCTTATAGACCATAAATTGGGAAGAGCTAAGGTAGATGATGACCTAACAACATTGTCCATGACCCCAAAAATCAAGGATGATCAAAATTTGCAACACCTCGATCATAATTTATACTACCTTTAATTAGAATTTAACTAGGGATGACATCTATAGATGGATTTAAAATGAAACATTTATTTAAATATTCCCTATGTTTCTAGAAATATACCCACCCAACAACAAAAACTTCAAATATTTCAATAACATTCATGAAATCCCTAGAAGAATACTTGGAAACACAATAGAATCTAGATATGAACACTTAGAGGAATCATAACTCATACCAAAAATAATACATAAATCAAAAAGGATTTCATGCAACATAAAGAAAGCTCTAAATTATCTTTAGATGGCATAAAAATCAAATCAAACACATATAAAACTCACCACCAAACACCATAAATGTGTTACAAATGACAAGGTGGTAAGCACTCACTAGGTCTATAGAAAAATGAACCCTTCACTACATTTCAAAGAAATGACATTCACAAAGCCTTTCATGAAAAAAGGTCTCCACATGGTAAGGGTCTGATCTATGCAAGGAAATAACTATGGAAAAATGAGGGTCATTTGAACAACCCTAAAATCTCAACACTCTCAAAAATGGATTGAACCTTGGACATGACTAGAATTAAGACCAATATAAGAACTTATTCAAAATTAAAAACCCCTCTAAGTCACACTTACCTAAGACACCAAAGACAAGAAAATGGAACTGTTATCAATAGTTTTACACCCTGTTGAATACAATATTTAGCAAACTACTGAAACATGGAAACCTCTTTCAAATTTGGGTGATCTACATGAAAGAGGAATCTCCAGAGTGAGCTAGTTCTCTGAATGATGAATCCTATTCTAAAAAACTCCAAGGGAAAAAGGATAAGAGATGAACTAAAAATTAATATGAATCTAAATGATGACTAATTAAAACCTCTGACAGAAGATTGAAATCTGCCACTCATAACAATCCCTTCACTACAATAATTCCTACAATCTCACCAATACATGATTTCATCATTAATTCATATGAAGATTCAAAACTTGAATACAACATATAACCTGAAAACATGAAAACTTGTGCAGAAGAACTCATAAAGACAGGACATTAAGGTTTCAAACTTGAATACACAAAATATCAAACTGATGTTAGTAGTCTTGAGATAGGAAAGTGGAAAGAAGAACTTGGTTGTATTATTAGAGCTGAAAGATTGCCAATCTGTCAAAACTGAGTACAATGTTCACAAGCTCAAAAAATGCCTAAGAGTAGGAACTGTGACTTGTACTACTACCCAGAATAATGAATGAAGAAAACTAAGTTTTATCAAAACATAGCCCTCAAGAAACCCTAATCCGAGCTCAGAAAAAAGCTCAAGGTAAAAGGGCTTCAAGATGTCTCAAAACTACTTTAAAAGCAGAAAAAAGCATAATGCTTTCATGATGAACCTATCAAGCCTCTAAAAAGTGGCTAAATCTGCTTTAAAAGCTCAAAAAACACTTTATCTCTCCAAGATAAGACTGAAATCTGACCAAGAGGAAAAGTCAATAAAAGATCTGCTAAAAATAGCAAGAAAACATAAAGCAATTTATAGAATATCGCTTTATGATTATGCTTTACAATATGTAGATTTGCACAATTTTTCTATTTTTTGCAATTAAAGATTGAAAATATTTTGCAAAAAAGAAATGCTCCTTATTACTCCATTACAATATTTTGATTTTCTCAAAAAATCAATAAAACATTACACATCATCATATTCTTATCAATATTTCTCATTGATTTCTCTAAAACCAATTAAAAAATAAAACCCTAAAACCTGACATAATCCCTAACTCATAAGATACATTAACAAAACCCTAAGGTAAGACATCCTTCAACCCTTATACCCACATTTCCCTCAAAACAATAACATTAAAATGCTCAAGTCTCCAACTCATTTTTCCTAAGGCATAAGATAATTTAAGCTCAAACCCTAAAGACCCTAGATACAACTTTAGGCATAAGAAATTCAGCCTCCAAACATATTTTGAACCTCAAACTTAATTAAATATGATGCAAAGCTTAATAACGTTAACTCGAATTAACCCACATGCCTATTGATAAATGGGAATATTATGGAGAATTATAGTGTTCGGTCCAATTAGGGCATGGGGAAAACAAGGCCAAACCCTAAATTATTCATTTTGCATATGATCACTGTTGAGGAAAATGAGCTCTGCTAGTTCACATGCCACCATGATGGACTTTGAACTGGTACTCATGTGCTTTGAGAACTTCATCATGATCTTCAGAAGGTCAAACTCTTCAGTGGGTAGGCTCATTTTTATATTATTGAAGTTCTTCTACTTCATTTTAAAGTGAGAACAATATCTATGGGCATGACCTGTCATACTTTACTGACTTTACATACTCCTGTGCTTTGCTATGCTTTGGTCGAACTCAGCCTCTGTCGAGATACTCCATGAGAGAGAGAGCTTGTTTTCCTTTTGCTTCCTTCCACTGTGACAGGGGTGATCTATCTACTCATTGTTTCTATGGATTCGCATTCTTTTTCTTTATGGCTTGAGGCTATGGCTAATCATGATTTCTAACACTTTTTTCTTGCATTCCCTGTGCTTACATTTATGTCTTTGTGAGCTTGACCCAACTGAAAGTTGGACTATCTTTTAAGGGTTTGAAAGCTTGTCTTCTGGATTCTATCTAGAACTCTTGGCCACGGCCAAATGCACTCTCCGCACCATTGGCTGGTAAGCCATCTTTATCGGATATTTCCCCCCCCCCAGATATTTAAAAAATCTCCTCCTTACTCATGAATTTTTGGCCATGTATACTATAGGAAGTACTAAAAGAAAACATGGGCTCAACCCACAAAATAAATTCTTCTCCTTGTATACCAATAATGGATCCCCTCATGGGTATCATAAAAATTGGATGAGAGTTGCATTCCCTATACTCTGGAGCTTGATTCATCACAGATCTTTGCATATTTCGTATTATACTGCTCTTGAATGTAAAACCAATATGGGTTCTCTCCATTATTGCACTTTTATGTATTTCGAGAACAAACCTACATGTGGGTACCATAGATAATTGAGAATGGTTCTATTTCAAACTCCTGAAACAACAGAGCGACATGAGTATTTGTATTTTCATTTTAAACTTCCTTGGCACTCTGTACTTTATGAAAAGAACACCTCTCCATCATGTTTCTGCTGTTGTTTGTCATATCATTTGTCCTCAGAAATAAAACACTTGTGAAAATAATAAAATCTATGTATTTATTTGTATCTAGCTTATGAGCTGGACCTAAACAGTGATGCTTTGCTTGCTATCCTGAAGCTGCTCATTATAGCTGTATAAAAAACCGAGCTTGATTTATGATCGTTTCTTTTTGGAAAAAATGTCCAATTGTATGATATTTAGAAAAATACATTCTTTGGTTTGCTGATAAAACTTCAAATGGGTAAATAAGATTCTGGAGATGTGTCCTCACTTCGTATCACTCACTACCTTTCACACTGTCTCATTCTAGATTCTTTAACCTTACCAAACAGCAACATTGCCTTCTGCTTTTGGACTCATGTGAAACCTTAAGTTGAAGCACAACACCATGGCCTAAAAACCACCTAATTTCTCCTTAGTACAAAAAATAACAATTTATGAGATACCTTTGCTATGCCCTATTCAGGTCTTCATCATTCTAGAATGAAATTGTTTATTTTGCATTCACTGATGCTGCATTGTATTAAAAACTTGATATTCTTTCTCTTGCTATTGCCTGAAACTTTACATGTTTGTATTTAAAAGGTTCTTCTTATGCTTTTTGTTTAAACTTTAGGCATCATTGGCATGCCATGCTTGAACTCTCATACCTTCATAACATGCTTTTCCCAGAAATGAAGCTTATGTATCTGAATCATTGTCAAATTTGGAACAATCATCTACTGGTTGAATACCCTAAAAATCATTTCAGTGCTAGTCAAGTTGGAACTAATAGCTCATTTATCACTTGAGTGCCTGATCTTTGTCTCGTACTCAGCTGAAACATGATACTCTTCATGCATTTTAATATTCCACTCATCAAACTACTTTCAGAGCTGATCTCTTTCATGATAAAAATTAAGACAAACCATTAAGGCATAATGTATGCATGTTCACTATCTGAGAAAGAATTGATGAATTGAAACTTACATGACATTTGATTACAATTAGCACAGAAAATATAGTTATTCAACAATTTCTGATGTAAATGTACTCAATTAAATTTATTAAGTGAACTAAAATCACTGTTCACCTGTAGCCTTCAGAAAGCAATCCTAATCATTATGAATGCATAGTTGGTTTCGTTACTTGATGGATTCTCTTTTCTTATTCTTTCAGCTGTACTTCATTTTGCTTTATGAACATGATGGTGTATCATTAAAATTAGCCCATTTAATGAATAGGGCAGCACGTCAAGCTCTACCATTGTGGGAGCTTGTTTTACTCCACATGCTTGGTCTTCGAATAATTTTCAGCTTCATGAATTTACCTATACCTGCACAAGGAAGCAAACAATGTTAGCATAAAAAATAGAACATGTTCATCATTATATTGTTGCTTCTCCTTCAACTCACTTCTTTCATACTGCACTTGATAGGATTTTACTGTTTCAATGCATGGTTAATAGTATGTTGTACTATTGTAGGTCCATCATATGAGTTACATCATAGTCAGAGCCACTGACACCCCTCTTTTCCTCTTACAGATCGATGAAGCTCGAGATCACGAGGTGCACCATTCAACATCAAGCGTCGATAATCAGGGAATGATGATTATGTTGTTACTTATGTGTTTTCCTTTCTGCATCTTCAGTAGTGTAATGTGCTATTAGAAATGTATTGTAACAGTTATATCCATGGCTTGTGTGGATCTTTGATTTCAATTTTGCTTTTCAATTGAAAAAAAATGCATTTTCATGCAATGTTGTAATACTATTCTGATTGTGAAATTAAATGAAGCCTTGTAAAAATATGAGTTTTACGAAATAAATGAAAGCATCTAGAATGCTATTTTTCTCATGTACTCAATTATGTATCTTTTTTAAATTTGCAACATCTAAATGGCACTATGAAACTCTATTCTTCTTTAAAATGCATAACTGTTGTTCGATGCATAAGTAATGTGAAACAACATTTAAAAGTCAATCTGTAATTCCACTTAATGTTGAAAAACAATCAGCCAGCTCCTCCATTTGAGCTAAGGTGAAAAATATGTAACATGAACAAATGGAGGAGTCCTTGTTTGGATGGTTTATGTGTGCAAGGCACAACACCATTGTAGATAAGTTATCTTTTATACATTAAATACTATGAAATTCAATTTTTCATATGGAAGTTAGAAAATAATATTACTGTAGATTGTTGTTATCTTCATATAAAAAAAGAGTATAGGATTAACCACTAAATAACATTTAGGCTTTTACCTTCTATCTTAAAAAACAAATCCTTATTTCATAATTATACCAAACATCAAAGAAAATCTTTGTTGTAGGTGAAAGATGAATATAAATTATATGCTTATATTCATGGATTTAATTTCACTTTTATGCATTTATTATGTGAATTATTATTTTTACACACATTTTTCTAATTGGTTAGGAATCCTTTTGATGCTTTGTGATTCTCTAGTACATTGACAAATCAATTTACAACACCTAGTAACATCAAAACATATGTAAAACCCATTTTTTCCTTTACAAAAAACATCAAAACATATGTATGCATATTTATTATATTTATTTAGTTTCCATATATTATTCTGAATATTTATTGTATTATTTATCATGAACCACAATATTTTTTCTTAGGTTTTTTAACTTATTATTCCTATAAAAATAATTGTCCTAGAATATTTATCCTAGTGTCATTTATTCCCTTATAGTTTGAATTTTTTAATAAAAATATCTTAATAAAATAATAGAATTATAAGGGGTGTACAATTATACTCAATAAATAAAATGAAATATTAATAGGATAAATATTTTCATGTCTTGATTATGTATATAAAAATTAAAACAAAATCTACATGTGTATTGAATTTTTTCAAACTATAAACTTAAGAGTACAGTTAACATTATTAATTATAGGAATAAAGCATATAATATATACTTTTATCTTCTAATCCTATTTCTATTAATGATGTTGAGATTCTTGTTCCACCTATGTATCTTGTTTCTCCTCCAAATTACACACTAGTTTTTATGGGTGACATCAACATACCTCATTTGGTTTGTGTAGTAGATTCATGATGGTTAACTTCTCTAATTAGGCATCTCTTAGCTTCCTATTTTGGTTTCAAAGAAGTTTCTTTCTCTATATCTCTTATTTTAGTTGATGTGGATAATGAGGCTTCTTGGACTATTATCCAAATAAGGAAGAAAGGTTCTCTAAAATATATTTCTTAGCCCCACCCTAATGTAAACTATGTGATAATTTCTAGGTGTAGTGATTATATTGCTTAATTATTTTCTTGTTTTTACTTAGTAGTATGGTTGTACATATGCTATATTTCAGCTTTTATGTGTTGTTAGTCCTATCTATTATTCTCTACCTATGGGATTTCTCTATAAAGAGGATTGGAACCCAAATTTCATGACTTATCTAATAAAAAATAAATATGTATTATAAAATAGTTATTATCTTTAGTAGATAAGTTATATATTTCAAAATATAAATACATTAAGTTTTTAAAATACATATTAATGTCTAGAAATGAAAAAACAAAGAAAAAAATAGTAATAGTAATAGCACTTAGCTATCTTTCCACCAAGTTCTTTTTAAAAATACTTTAAAGTAAGGAAATGAGGTACATTCCATACACTATTTTATTTTAGTGAATATGAAAACTTTGTGTGAACTCAATTTTTTTGTCCTTCTAATATTAACTATTTATTAAACACCTTAGTAGTTTAGAAACTAGACTCAAAGTAATAAAATTTGCATTATATTCACACCTTCAAATTTTGAGTGTAAGCATCTCAAATTATATTATGCAAAACTAACTTTATTTGATTTTAGAAAGAGAAAAAGTGGTCACTATGACCCCCATTTTGTTTGCCATTTACATGCACATACCTTATAGTAAAAAATTTGACATAAAAAGGATGTTGGAGTCCATAAAAATTAATGGATCGAACTAGATATATTAGTGTTTTTGTCTTCTTACCATGGATAGCCTATAAGAACTCGTAAAATAGAGAAAACTTGTTCAATAAGCATATTTTATCTCACAAATAAAATAAGCACAAATTACAAACTTTATTTAACTATCTAGTATAATGAATAAGTTGGAGTAGGGTTGGACAATTCTACTTCTACACAAAAAGAATTACTAAAACAAGATGGTATGACATATCAAACATTGTCATATCATGTAATCAAGATCTATCAAGACACGATGATAAGTCTAAGTGTACCATAAGTCGCTACCTTAAATCTAAACATGGGAATGTTAGTGAGCATATATAGCTTCCCTCCAATTGTTGGCATAAAACATATGAAAGGAATTAAGGTAAATGAAAAATACTAAATGAAAAGTATATATAAGCACATGAATAATACAAAGTAAGTTCCATGAGTAGAATGACCTGATAGAAAAACTAAGTAAAAATCTAATCATAGTCATGTAAATCATTAAGGTATCTTGTTTCCCCCAATATGGGAAGATCGTATAGGTCAAAATGGCCCTAGAGGTAGAATACAAGTGTTGTACAGTTAAAGCTTGGTGGACCACTAATCTCACTCTTACTACATGATGTAGAATGCAAGCACACATAATAGGATATGGGAAGTTGTGATATATCTAGTGTTGTAAAATATCTCTAAGAATAAAATCAAACATGTGAGTGTAAAATGATATGAGAGAGGTATATTGCTTATAATATACAAGGATAAGAAATGATAACACAACTCAAAATGAGAAGCACAAGATGCCCACAATTTAAAAGGATAGCTTGAGAAGCTTAATATGAAAAAGAAGGTGCATATACATCACCAAGATAGCATGGTGCTCTCTAATAGAATACGATGATATGACAACATAAGGTTTACACAATGATGATAGGTAAATGGAAGCAACATAGGCATGCAATAATACCATGATAAGACATTTAAGTGTCAATGTAGCATAAGCATCAAGTGGAAATTTAGAGTTGTTTTGCAATTTCTAAGATAATTAAATCATTTGTGAAAACAATTCCACCAAAAATAAATTATGTTTAATAATATCTTTAAGAGCTTGATGTGCTAGAATGTGTAAGTGTACTTAATTTCCCTAATACCTTAATCAAACCCTAACTTTAACTCTAATTCCAACTCAACTATTAACAACCATAGTGAAATGCAATTAACATATATATGGAAAGAATATCTATATATATAGATTATCCAAGATCAACTATTGGCAATTGATATTTGAATATTATAACACTAATTTTAACATATAATTAAGAGTATACAGAGTATATAAACATGTATATTTCAGTATTGTCACTTTGTGGGTTGGATCACATTGCATGGTGGCCTATTAGCTCAGTTGGTTAGAGCGTCGTGCTAATAACGCGAAGGTCGCAGGTTCGAGACCTGCATAGGCCACTTTCAAGGATCACATTTTATTGCTTCACATTTCAATCATGCTGCGGTAAGTTATCCTCTAATGGCGCCATCCGCTGACCACCACCAAAAATTGCTCCATTCCACGGTTTTGTAGCGCATGGGAGGCTGTATGGCTGTCATCAGGGGTCGCAGCCTCAATATTCCTCGCTGCAGCTGGCTTCGTATACTGTTACCGACCTTCTCCGAATGCTTCAAGTTATTCTTACTGGACCGCATGCTCAGTCCTCTTCTTGATGTATTCTCCATATGAAACAACAGAGACTCCCTTCTATTTTAGCACCGACAAATTTGTGGTTAATGGATAGATCCACATTATGGGAATCCCGTACTTTTGAAAACCAACAGAGTTAATGTGGCCTGAGTGCTCATAGCAAACATCCTATGATCAATCACCTAAAGTGGGGAGAGGGAAGTTCTAAATTTCTCTATAGCCTAGTGGGGAATTTTATACACTAACACCATTGAAAAATTAAATCAAGCTACCTCGTGGCCCTTGAAAGGGTGTAGCTTTGAGATGAACTCTTGACTTCTCAGACTACCATCTCCCTAAATGTCCAAATCATAGAATCATAGGTTATTGAGTAATTGAATAACAATTCATATTGATCTACACTCATAGAGCTCCATCAAGTTCTCTCATGACCCTTGAAAAGGTATAATTTTCTATCATAGATTTGTGAACTAGTTGAATAGCAATCCATATTGAGTTCACCAAATCCCTTACTTATCCTCGAAAAGAAAACTTCACAATATGTGTTGTCTTCAAATTTGTTAGCATAAAAAGGAAAGGAAAAAGGAAAGAAATAAAAGTTTCAGCTCATGCAAAACATCATCTCAATCTGAGAAGCTAACTTAAGATGATGGAAATTTCTTCATCATCCAATGTCACCAACCTCCAGTTGCAAAGGCTCAAAGTACAAATCCATTCTTAGTACCCTCAAAACAAGAATCATTTACAAAAGCATCATCATCTGGTGAATCCTCAACATTGACTAAGTTAGCATCATTTGTTTGATCTTAGATTTTTCCTTTAAGAACATCACTAGCTTAGTCCCACAAAACCAAGTTGTGTGACCATTTTTCTTATAGTAAAAATAGTTAATTTCCCCTTTGTTTATATCTAACCTTTTATGATTTCTTCAATAATCTAATGTATTCACCTATTGAGAATCAACTTGTATATTCTATTTTTTTTCTCTTTTCTTCTGCTAAAAGGTATGAAATCATATCATATATGGTTTGAGAAGTTATTTGGCTAAGTGTAAAAATAACATTATTGTATTTTGAAGGAAAATTGTTTCACAAGATAGCTTTAGCATTGTCATCATTAACTAAAGCTTTGACTTCTACTAGTTGCATTTAATGAGAGACCTCTAATTATTTATGTGATTTTACATTGTGATTCTATCTTCCAGTTTGAACTTTGATAATTGAAGTCTTAGGGAAAACATTGCATTTAGTGCTTTTTTCCAAATAGTTTATTCAGATTATCCCAATTTTTGTTGATGATTTATCTAAACATGTGCGATGTAATATAGAGTCTGAAAGATCAACATCAATAATCTCCTTGGATTTGTCATCTCTAATATTCCAATCAAATAAATTAGTTGCATTTGTAGGCTATTTTTTGTTCCACTTACTGTTCCCCATTAATTTTTATTCATTACTTGCATTTGAATTTTCACTCTACAAATATGAAAATTAAATCCAAAATACTTGTCCAATTACATCTCCATTGAAAAAGTTACAAACTAACATAATCTTATCACTTCACACAAAAAAATAAATCACATGCAATCACTATTGCACCCACATCAAATTCATCGAGAAAAATCCAAAAGAAATAGCCAGAAATGAAAAGGTAAAATGTAAATTCTCAAACTAGAACCATTGAGAAAACAATAAAAAAAAAGTACCTTGACATTTTGGATTGTCTTCATCAATATCTACATATGTTAACTCCTTCCATATCTTTCCTGGTAGCATTTGGATATTATTATTAACTCTTCAAAAACAACATACAATATGCATGTTCATTCTCTCATACAAGCTAATGTTCCAGGGATGGTTCTGCTCACATATGCTTTAGTAAAACTACCTTATAAATATCTACACTCCACACAGTGATAAACATAATATGACATCATTCAAGAAAATATAGAAGCTACTCAAATTTGGAGCAAATGGAATGCTTCCATCATTTTTTAGGAATATGCATCACCTATAGTTGTTGCTAGGTTCCTCTTTTTTGGCATAGATTCTAGGATAGAAGTGGATATTCTACAACCATCCCATGCCATATGTCTCTTATATGATGCCCAAAAAGTAGTTTAGCAAATCCAAATCCTTCAACACTATCAGAAGTAGAGTGTGCCATATCACAAGTTAATGCATAGATGAAATTCCTCCAACAAGCCAAAACACAATGTGAAAACAAATTTCTATGATTGAAGGAAATATATAAGAATATTTTCTTGCTAACTAATTTGGTGTTTTCAAGAAATGGTTTTAAAAGGAGGGATGATGTTTGCAAGCTAAACAAAAAAAGATAGGGAAGAGTCTGAAATCTCAATAGTATATACCACAAAGAATTGAAAAAATAATGTAGATTAAAGGGACAATCAAATATATTAGGAATAGGCATAAACAGAAACATCTCATATAGTACATATACATAGATATTAAATAATAAAAAGAAGGTAATAGACTTTAAAAGAAGATAGAATATATAAAAAGTATTAAATATTGTACTATCTCAAACTCTTTATGAATAGATTATATGAGCATATTATGTGCATTATTTGATGAATTATTATCTATAAATCATGTTTGTAGTTTAGTATGAATAACACACTCTACTTCAATCTTTGATTATTCTACTATTGCAGATATTGGGGTGTGGATACAACTCCTAGAGAAACCATTAGGAATAGAACTTTGGTTTATGCTCCCACTTTTCTTGCTAACAAGAAAAAAGAGATTGAATCCTTAAGATCCTCTCGGATAAACCTCTAGATGTTTGAAGTCAAATATTATCTCTAAAATTGAGTGGGAGAATGGTATTTCAATGGGAAGATAGCAATTTTTCAGACCTTACTATTCTAGAAGATTAGAAGTCTAGGGTATACTATCTAATAAAGTCAAGGAAAATATTGCATTCTCAAGAACTAGATGAGTTAAAATGGTAATTGGTAGTAAAAGGAGATTACTCGATTAGGTTTTTTACATATCAATAACTCAATCCAAATGTTATAATGAATAGCCATCAATTATATGGTGAGACAAAACATTCTTCACAGAGCTAGAGTTTTCTCCTAAGCGGCTCTTGATAATAGAACTCTCAATAGCAACCATCTCCAAACATTGGACATCTCTCAAGATTTGAATTCTATGCTATGCAGATCTAGAGTTTATAAGTACATGCTATTGAGATAATACTTTCTTCAATAATTTTCTATCATAATATTTAGGCTATTAGTGCATACTGATAATTTTGAGGGCATTAATTACTTTGTAGCAAAATGGAAAAGAGCAATGGAGGTTATTCAACCACGGCATGAAGACTTGGGTAACATTATTCTATTATTTTGTGTTTTCATAATTGGATTGTACTTCATTGTTGCTTAGGACTTTATGGTTTGATTTTTATTTATTAATGTCTTCTAACCCTGAATTTTCCTAAGCTACATGTTAAATCTATGCATGATCTTTAGATTTAAGGAGATGTATATTTGATCATGATACCATAAGAAGTTGTGAGCACATAGAGGGATTTTTTGCATGAGATGGTTATATTTCAAATAATTGTCATAAGTGTATCTGACGTCATGGGTAGTTTGAGGTTAATTTCAATAGGAATTTTGGTAGTGATGTGTTATTGTGCCAATGCAAAGTCTAGATTTATAGTGGACTCTTGGCATGATATGGTTTCCTTTGAGTAAATCTATTAATTGGAGACATATGATCTTTTAATGCGAAAAAAAAAAAGAATAAAAAATTCTATGCTATGCAAAAGTTCTTCAAAAAACACACATAATCTTCTTGTTGATTGTTATTTTAGCAACCATTGCTAAAAATGGATACATAAAAAACTAAAATGACAAGGAGTCTTTTGTAACTCAATAGTCCAACTTTTCTTGAGTTGTCCTAAAATTCATGAGCATTCCACTTATGAAAGTATTTGTAGAATAACCATATCTATTATAATTTAGATGCTAAAAAAATAAAGAAATTTCAATTTTTTTATTTTTTTTAAACTCATCTCTAAATTTTTTCCCAGTATTGTTAGACAAAGAAATCCCTAAAGTAGTAAACTATTATATTCACAAAAACACCATCAAGCTTGAGGTTTTCTCAAAAATTGGAAGCTCCTAATCAGTCTTTCATTAATCTTAGCTTCAACAAGGTGTAAAAGGAGTATCCAATGCCTTCAAACAGTCATATTATCTTTACAAATAATAATGGTTTGATTCTTTTAGAAATCTCTATAAATCTATAAGATGACACCAACAATGAAATGGAGGCCCAAGTAATGCCTAAAAGATAAGGATTCCAAATAATCAAAATAGATGAAGATTCTATAATACTCATCAATTCCTCTAAACAAAAAAATTCCAAAACATAGAAATTGAACAATATTTTTTTGTTAATTTGACTACTATTGATTCCTTTGAATAATATAGATGCAATCACAGTTCTCTAATACACTAGTAGGCGCCTTGCCCAATTTGACAATTGGCTAGACAAAGAATACATGAGAGCTTAACCAAACATTAGTAGATTGTATTTAAACATTAGGAGGGAGTCTCTGTTGTTTTATATGGAGAATACATCAAGAGGAGACTGAGCATGCAGTCCAGTAAGAATCACTTGAAGCATTCGGAGAAGGTCGGTAACAGTACACGAAGCCACCTGCAGCGGGGAATATTTGGCTTCCAGTTGAGGCTGCGACCCTTGCTAACAGCCAAACAGCCTCCTATGCGTTACAAAAGCGTAGAATAGAGCAATTTTTGGTGGTGGTCAGCGGAAGGCGCCATCAGAGGATAACTTACCACAGCACGATTGAAATGAGAGAAGCAGAAAAATATGACTATGAATATCTTTTCGAAAGTGGCCTATGCAGGTCTCGAACCTGCGACCTTCGCGTTATTAGCACGACGCTCTAACCAGCTGAGCTAATAGGCCACTGTGCAATTGGAGAGAATCCAGAGAAAGAGCTTACCGTAATATATATGTTTATATACTTTGTACACTTTAATTATATGTTAAAACTATTGAAATTATATTCAAATATCAATTGCCAACAGTTGACCTTGGATATATATATATATATATATTGCATTTCCTATCAGTTGTCAATAGTTGAGTTGGAATCAGCGTGAGGGTTTGATCAAGGTATTAGAGGAATTAAGTACACTTACACATCTTAGTACATCAAGTTCTTAAAGATATTATTAAACATTTTTTTTTTGGTGAAATAGTTTTCACAAATGATTTAACTAGTCTAGAAATTGCAACACAACTCCAAATTTCCACTTGATGTTTATTCTACATTGACACTTATATGTCTTATGATCATGGTATTATTGCATGTACCTATGATCATTGTGTAAACCTTATATTGCTATATCATCTTATTCCATTAGGGAGAACCATGCTATCCTAGTGATATATATGCACCTTCTTTTTTACATCAAGCTTCTCAAGCCACCCTTTTAGATTGGGGGCATCTTGTGCTCCCCATTTTGAATTGTGTTATCATTTCTTATCCTTGTATATAATAAGCAATATACCTCTCTCATAGCATTTTATTCTCACATGTTTGATTATATTCTTCGAGATATTTTACAACACTAGATACATCACAACTTCCCATATCCTATTATATGTGCTTGCATTTTGTATCATGTAGTAAGAGTGACATTAGTGACACCAAGCTTTTCCCATACAACACATATAATCTACCTCTAGGGTGGTTTTGACCTCTATGATTTTCCCATATTGGGGGCAACAAGATACGTTGATGATTTACATGATCATGATTAGATTTTTACTTATTTTTGTATTATGTCATTCTATTCCTGAACTTACTTTGTAAATTATTCATGTACTTACTTATACTTTTCATGTACTATTTTTGCTTTACCTTAATTCCTTTCACATGTTTTATGCCAACAATTGCAGGGAAGGTATATATCATCACTAACATTCCTATGTTTAGATTTAAGGTAGTGACTTATGCTACACATAGACTTATCATTATGTCTTGATAGATCTTGATTACATGATATGGCAATTATCCTACAAGTAATATTTTTTGTGTACAAGTAAAATTTTCCAACCCTACTCCTACTTATTCATTATCCTAGATAGTTAAATAAAGCTTGTAATTTGTGCATATTCTACTTATGAGATAAAATATGCTTATTGCAAGTTTTTCTCTATTTTACAAGTTCTTATGAACTATGCATGCTAAGGAGAAGATAAAAACATAAATATATCTAGTTTGATTCTTATTTTTTATGGACTCCAGCTTCTTTTTTATGTCTAAATGTTTACTATAAGGATAAGTGCATGGAAATAGGGAACAAAGTGGGGGCCATGGTGGCCACTTTTTTCTTTCTAAAATAAAATAAACTTAAACTTGGATAATATGATTTGAGATGTTTATACTCAAAATTTGAAGATATGATTAGAATAAAAATAGTATTAGTTTGATTCTAATTTCTAAACTACTAAGGAATTTAATAAATAGTTAATATTAAAAGGATAAAACATCGAGTGTACCAAAAGTGTTCCTATTTTTATCACCACAATAAAAAAAATGTATGGAGTGTACCTCCATTCCTTACATTAAAGTAATTTTAAAAGAACGTGGTGGAAAGATAGGTAAGCTAGTACTATGAGTTGTATACTTCAATATAATTTTTATTACTTGTTTTCATGACTTTTTGAAATAGATGCATCCCAAACTACATCATTGAGTGAAAAAAAATATGTAACTTCAAACAAAAGAATTGAAAATGTACAATTTTTTTGTTGAATTTATATAGAATGAAGTGTGAAACAATCTTGTATAATTTTTTCCAAATTTTGATAAAAGGATAAAAATAAATAAATAAATACATATGTACTTACAAATATGAAGGCACTGGTAGAGTCAAACAAAAATAAACATCTTATTTTATTTAAATAGAGTTCAAAAAATATGGTTCAAAAGCTAGGGAGATTGACATTTTGCTAATGGTTTTGTTAAATTTTATTGTAAAATATATACAATCAATTAGAATGAAGTTTAAAATTCAATTTAATATGAAGCAAATATTTTTTAGTAGCTAAAACGAGCGTCAAAACCTCAATCTTGGATATCCAAGCCTCATAGGTGGAAGTTGAAAAGTTCAAATATAATACAATTGTATTTTATTGAGACAACATCATAGAAATTATTTACAATTCTAGATATATTCTTGATAATATTGAACTGTTGTTTGGGAAGGAATAGCATGGGCATAACATTCTCAAAAATCTACTATTTTTTATTAAAATTGATTTTTCTAATGTTTATGACCATCAATAATGAAATTTTATAGCATTCATGTTTAATAACTTGGATTTTAACCTCATGTTGTCTAGTCTATGAATATTTTTTTTGATAATGCTTGAACTTGTAATACTATAAATGGTTATAAATCCAAACCATTTGTTCTTTTTTATTCCATCTATTGACGTTTCCCTCTTACCCCAGGTCTTTTTGTGCTTGCAATAGAAGGATTTAGTTATTTATTAACCAATGGGATTCTCAAACCTTTGTTAAGGGGATTTCTCTTCCTAATTCTCCCAAAAAGTTGTTCAGTGGTCATTTTTTTATGATTCCTTCCTTTCCCTCATTAACCATGAAAGAAATGTCACAAATCTCTTCATTATATTGACACTTTCTACCAAAACTCTAGTTCAAGTATCCAATGAAAAAATACCCAATGCTATAGGTTTTCTTTTCTTCCTAAGACAAAATAGTTAAATAATTTTAGATTATCTTTAAGATTTTCTTGTCGTCCTAACTTTCCATGATTGAGAATAAACTCAACTATTGAATTAGAAAGCCTCTTTCTTTAGCTAGTAAAATTCAAATTTGATATTTTTTTACCACAAATGTTTATTATTCCTCTTGTTGGGTACCTTTGAAAGCCTCTTATTTGAAGGTTAAAAAGACTCTTACACATTTTTTAGGCACTAAGTCATAGCCATCAAGGATTTCAACATGTTCCTTAATAATATTGTTGTCTTCCCCACAATTTTGGTGGCTTAGGACTACTTGTAATATTTTAGAAAGCTATTTTCTTATGTAGTAACTGGATTCTTAGGGATTGAATAAAATAAAGCATAAAAAATTTATCAGTAGGAATCAAATCAACTCAAGTGTGCCTTCTAAGTAGCCAAGAATATTTGTACTCTTCTCACAAATGAGGGAATCAATTCCTATTCAAGGATATTTTGTCATTTAGATAATTTGGAAAACTTGGGAGGCTATTAAGCCTTGGTTTCTCTAGGTAGGAAATTATTTATATGTAATGAGTTTTCAATCAAACAAAATTCCATTTGTTTGTCTCTTATTTTATTTTGTCAATACCATCCTTTGGTTAAAGTGCCATAAATCCAAGACTTGAATCTTCAAGCAAGGTATTAGAGTGCTACAAAATCTCATTATTAGAGCTACCAATAATTTTATTTCTTGGCTAAAAACTAATATTAAATTCAAGCTAACTAATCAATACCAAGAGATTTTTTAGACTATTATTGATGCTATTCCTCCTAGATGACTCACAATGTTGGGTTAAGATTATTTAGGCCTTAGTAGAATTATTAGAAATGGTATTATAACAAATAATAATATCATCATAAGCATCATAAAGGATATTCATGGATTTATCCTCATCTTCCTATGATTTATTAAGCAAGCAATATTTGAAAACTTTAGTCCTCTCTTGTTATTTGGCATGACTGATTATAATATATCTAGTTTTCTATTATTTGTCCTAAATAGGAATATTTCCTCTATTACATTCTTTGGCAAGGCCTTATGATTGGTTCTTATTTAAATTATCTAGGATTTCTTAATTCCCATTGTCCATTGTGTGGATAATCTAAGACTCTCAAGAATCTCTTCTCATTTTACACTAGAGTCTATAAATATTAGAATTGGATTCATGATTACTTCAAACCTTTTAGGCATGATCCTTTTTCATGGCATATGGTTTTATTAGGGAATTGTTTCAATGTCTCCCTTTCAATTATACCAAGATTTGGCATACTTTTAGGGTGGAAATTATCTTTATCATTTATAAAGATACAAATGCAAATATTATTTATGATGCTTGAATAATTTTTATTTTTCTTTATATACTAAAGCAATGATTTGAAATATTTTCCATGTGATAGATTTAATTGCAGATCTGAGTAAGATTACAGGATGGTAAAATATCTACACTAAAAGTGGGTAATCTCTTGTACAATTTTATATCAATTTAAACTTAAGCATGCACTTTTAGAGTTATCCTTATTAGTGTTTTGCATCAATATTGACCCCTATTTCTACCACTAGGTCAAAATTAACTAGCTACAACAAGCCTCTAATATTTTTGATAGAATATATTGTACATGTATCTAAATATGATAGTAGGACTATAACTGCTTAAGATAGTTTAATTTGATATAATTTACTAAATATTGACAAGATACAGGAATGCTTGAAATCATTCTGAAAATAGTTTAACGATTTAGGTTTGCTTGAGATTTATCCTTGTTTTTATTACTAAACCATATATAGCTTGTGTTTATCATATTCTACTTCCTATTGCTTTTAAGTTCTAAGGAATATATTTCATTCAATTATGAGTACTCATGATCAACACTTACAAATTTAAAGTCACAACTATTAGTGGTATATTATTAAGAATATTGGACGTTAATCAACAAATGCTATTGCAACTATTGGAAATCATTGGGTCCTTTCACCTAAATATACTTGAATTCTAACATTGTTTTCAAATTTGTTCTACAAGAAAATT
This sequence comes from Sequoia sempervirens, assembly GCA_007258455.2. Lineage (NCBI taxonomy): Eukaryota > Viridiplantae > Streptophyta > Pinopsida > Cupressales > Cupressaceae > Sequoia > Sequoia sempervirens. The sequence continues at coordinate 233,714 of VDFB02355252.1, read as the reverse complement.
ATTGTTATTCGTATTGATTTTGACATGCAATTGTGCACTCCTTTGTTCTACATACCGATGACTTAAAAAATCCTCACATGCATGAGAAACTAGGTTTGATTGACTAAACGGTTATAAAAAATGTTAGACAAAATATAATCCTACAAAATTGAATAAGAGACCTGGACCCACAAATGACTAGAAAGTCAAACATTAGAATGTGCTCTTTAAACCTTCCCTAACAATAGGATTAACAGAGTCATATAGTAGGGGAGAGGATCCGGTAGCTGAGCATCCTAACTTCGTGCTTCTCAAAACTTATATGTGAAAATTTTAAATCACTCCCAATTTTTTACAGCAACTTACTTGACAAATCCTCTACTTATAACTAAGGTTTTAGGGACACGTCATCAAATATGATGCTACATCATCATGCTTTTAATCAATGTGTCCAAAAAGGCCCAAAAACAAAGTGAGACCAATACTTGTGCACTAAATCATGTTTTATTGGTACGCTAATGTGGCATCATATGATTTGTTGCTTTTTAGATCTCAGGAATACATTTCATTCAATTATGGGTAGTCATCATCAACACTAACAACTTTAAAGTTACAACTATTGATCTAATATTGTTAAAAATATTGGAAATTAAACCAACAAATACTATGACAACTATTGGAACATGCTCTAATACTGGATCCTCTCCCCTAAATGCCATGAAATAGGACAAGCAAGAAGTTGCACAAGAGTTTTTACAAACACATGCAGCAAAAGGAACTTTCTATGTGGACCATATGTGTTGACACCAAAGACTTTGTAGTGCTACCAGTGAAAGCAAAGGGAACAAAGCATTACAAGATGGATATTGTAAGTAGCAGTAACATGTAGTATAGGGGTGTTGCAAGTTGACAGCAAAATAATGTGACAAGTAGACATGACAGATGATGGCATCAAGAAACTTCCTATGTGAAGAATTTATTAGGAAAAGAGGACAATGAGGAGTACCATGTAATGACAGAAAATACATTAAATAATGAGTGCTTAACCTATAAGACACCGATGGGTATAATTATGCAGGAGAGATTAGCTATGAGAACGAGGAACTAATGAACATGTTATTCAGATTCATAAAGCAAGAGGAGTTTAGTCCAGGAAATGACTTTACAACAAGGACCAAGAGTTTGGTTTAGAATAATAAATGGAGATACGGGGGAACATTGTATGAATAAGGAAACGACGGGTAGCGTCGAGGAATAGAAAAATGTGTTTTTAGAAATCCAGACTGAGGCAGAGATCATGCTGAGAATGTCATTATAGCTGAGAATGTCATTATAGCAGGAAAAGGTGAGTTGTTAATTGATGCCGAGGAAAGGACGAACATAGATTTACAAGACCGCGTGGAGGAATTTGTAAGGCTACAATGAAACAAAGAAGAATTTAGGAGAGAAGAATTTAGGAGTGAAGAACATGGCATTTATGAGACAGTTATATCTTGAGGTAGCGTGTTATGCGCAAGGTTGATGAAAAAGAGTTTATTTGTTAAGTGTACAAACATTTGTGATGATTTGTTTATCCGGTGCATGCCATTTAGGAGAGTTGATTTTGTGAGGAGGAAAATGAGGTTCATGCTAGCGGAGGATAACAAGTATGCTGAGTATATGAAAGAGATCTGGTAGAAAATTAGGCAGGAGGGCAAAGATGAGTGGCTCATGTAGAAAGCATATGGGCGAATGAAAGAAGACGACATTTGGCTCTAAGTTTACTTGTAGCAACACAATCTATGAGCTGCAACACTCTCACTTCTACAATGAATAGAGGCTCAAAAATTTTGTTACCCTGGGAGTTCGCTGGAGGAGCATCATGTCTAGTCTATGGACATCGTACATCTACTGCCATGACTTCAAATTTTAAAGATTGCCGCTTGTTCAGAGAGCTATCCATCAAACTTCCATAATGGCTACAATAATAAATTCTTAGCGTACGTGAGAGGATCGTATGCTATCCGAGTGGGATTTTGGTTGAGTGTTTCATTCACCTAGCATTGACTGCTCGCTTTGCCCGCCCTCAATTTAGAAAGGTCGCAGATTTAATGAGGGAGAATATTTGTTGAAAAGAACATTTTTGAGTTATTTTGAAGCCGTTTCTCTCGATCTATGATTGCATCTATCGTACTAAACACATGTGCAAAGGATTGATATGATCGGGGGAGAGGATCTGGTATCTAGCATATTTCAATAGTTGCTATAGTATTTGTTGATTTAATGCTTAATATTTTTAACAATATTAGACAATAGTTGTGACTTCAAAGTTGTTTGTGTTGATGATGAGTACCTATAATGGAATGAAATGTATTCCTCAGATCTAAAAAAACAACAAATTGTGTGATGTCACATGGGTGCACCAATAAAACATGATTTAGCTTACAAGTATTGGTCTCACCTTTTTTTTAACCTTTTTAGACACCTTGACAAAAGGAATGTTGATGTGACATCATATTTAATGATGTGACCCTAAAACCTTAGTTATAAGGAGGGGACTTGTCAAATAAGCTGCTGAAAAAAATTGAAATGATTTGAAATTTCATGTAAGATTTTGAGAAGTGCTCTCCCCTCAAATAGCAAGAGCGGCCAGCATTAAATGCAGTCATTTTGGTGCTGAAGGGTGATTGGATTTGTAAACATGGAATTTGGGAGTACAAAGGAGAGGTGGCCATTTGAAGTTGTGGGAGCTTCCTCTTCAAGCTACAAGACAAGCAATAGGAACTTGTGAGGGAATGGATTATGAGTAGCAGACCACGTGAGGCAAGTATAAGGAAGCTGCTAGCACTTAAGTCAAAAGGTAACTATTGTGAGAATAGTCTAGAATATGATGCATAAAGAGGAGAGACTGAGAGTTGGCAACCACGTAGGAAGGAGATTCAAAATATGTGTATATGTATGCATGCACACATTTGTGGCTTACAACAAGAGTACCGAGCATGCAGTCCAATCAGAAGCTACCTGCAGGGAGGAATATTTGGCTTCCAATTGAGGCTGCGACCCTTACTAACAGCCATGCAGCCTCCTATCCGCAACGAAAAGGTGGAATAGAGCAATTTTGGGTGGCCCTGAACGATGGCGCCTATTAAAAAATAGAAAACTAAAAGAAAACAAAATGCCAATACACAGATAAAAAATAGAAAATTAATATTGAGCAATGTGCTGTGATTAAAAATCACAAAGGCAGAGAAAAAACTTTATATTTTTATTCATAAATGTACAGCAAATATCTACACAGTTTTATTCAGAAAATATGAAATATATAGAGCAACTATAAAAGTTTCTAAAGTATGTTGGGAAACTTTCCCAACTTAAAATCAAAAACTATGGGAAACTGTCACTTTTACAACCACAAAAAATAGATTTTATTACTATTTTAACATCCTCCCTAAAATCTGATTTATGTGACAGCTTTCATTCCTAAAAGATTCTTCAATCTATTGAAATCTTCCTCTTTCAAAGGCTTTGTCAAAATATCAGCAACTTGATCTTTGGACTTACAATAAGAAAGTTTAATTTCATTATTTCTAACTAGCTCCCTAATAAAATGAAACTTGATGTCTATGTGCTTGCTTCTCCCATGAAAGACTGGATTTTTAGAAAGTGCAATAGTTGATTGATTATCACAAAATATAACTGTTTCTTCCATTTGAGGCTGCAACAATGCTTCCAGCATTTTTCTTAACCAAACTGTTTGACAACCTACTGAAGTGGCTACCACATATTCTGCTTCTGCTGAAGACAATGCAACAATGGGTTGTTTCTTTGAGGCCCATGAAATTACACCTGAACCAAGATTAAAACATACCCAAAAGTACTTTTTCTATCATCTTAATTTCCAGCCCAATCACTATCTGTATAACCAGTTAACTTCAAATCATTCTTCTTTTCATAAAAAATTCCATGATTTGTTGTCCCTTTCACATACCTTAGTATTCTTTTACCTGCTTGTAGATGTGTATCATGTGGATCCTCCATAAATCTGCTTATCAAACTTACTGCATACATAATATATGGTCTTGTTGCAGTTAAATACATTAAACTTCCAACAAAACTTTTATACAAAGTAGAATCTACTTTTTTGCTTTCATCCTTTTTGCTCAACTTCATACCCATGGCAATAGGTGTAATTGTTGATTTACTAATTTCCATTTTAAACCTTTTCAAAATATCATTTGCATACTTTTCTTGTGAAATAAAAATCCCATCACTATTTTGAGTTACTTCAATACCAAGATAATAATGCAACAAACCAAGATCAGTCATCTCAAATTCACCCTTCATTTCCATTGAAAAATCTCTAAGCATGTTTTCATTATTTCCAGTATAAAGCAAATCATCAACATAAATGCAAACTATCATAACATCTCTTTGCTGATTTTGTTTTAAGAATAAGGTGGGCTCATAAGGGCATTTTTCAAAACCATTTTTCAAAAAATATGATTCAATCCTTTCATACCAAACTCTAGGTGCCTGTTTTAAACCATACAAAGCTTTCTTTAGTTTGAGCACTTTACCTTTTTCACCATTAATCTCATAACCAGGTGGTTGCTCAATGTAAATTTCTTCCTCCAATACACCATTCAAGAATGCTGATTTTACATCCATATGAAAAAGTTTCCAACCCTTTTGAGCTGCAAGAGCTAAAATCATACGAATAGTATCCATTCTAGCAACAAGTGCAAAAACTTCATTATAATCAATACCTGATTTTTGTTTGTAGCCCTTCACTACCAACCTGGCCTTGTATTTATTCACTTTACCTTGCTCATTGTACTTTGTTTTATACACCCATTTTACTCCAATTGGCTTTTTATGCTCAGGAAGATCTGCAATTTCTCAAGTTTGATTATTTTCTATGGCTGCAATTTCTTCATTCATAGCTTTAATCCATTTATCATCATTTATAGCTTCTTCAAAAGTAATAGGATCACTATCAGCAAAAAATGCAAAATGACAAGTATCTTCATTTACCTTTGATGTTTCTTGATATATGTCAGACAAGCTCCTTATTTTTTGCCACCTTTTTGGAGATACAGAGGTGGATGATGAAACATTACCATGACTAGGTGGAGATGAAGAAGAAATTCTTCTTAATGCTGATTGTTGAATGCTACTACTAGCTCCTGTGTTTGCAACTTCATCTTGAATATTAACTTGTTGATATTTCTCTTTCAGATTCCAACTCCACTCCTGATTTTCAATAAACATTGCATCTCTACTTATCACCAACTTCTTTGTCTTAGGATTGTACAACCTATATGCTTTAGATTCTTCACTGTACCCAACAAAGATACATTTTTCTTCCTTATCATCCAATTTACTTCTAAGTGCATCTGGAACATGAGAATAAGCAATACAACCAAAAATTCTTAGATGATCTACCCGAGGTTTGTATCCTCCCCATGCTTCTTCTGGTGTCATGCCCCAAACTGAATTTGTAGGACATCTGTTCAAAATATAACCTGCACAACAAATTGTTTCTGCCCAAAAATCTTTTGGTAAACTCTCAACTTTAAGCATACTCCTTACCATATTTAAAATTGTTCTGTTTTTCCTCTCAGCTACACCATTTTGATGTAGTGTATACCTTGTTGTTAGCTTCCTTTTTATGCCATTTTCAATACAAAAATTATGAAAATCATGAGAAATATACTCTCCACCCCTATCAGTCCTTAGAATTCTGAGAAAATAACCACTTTGCTTTTCAACTGATTCTTTAAATTCTCGAAATTTCTTGAAAGTATCTGATTTATTTTTCAAAGGATAAACCCAAAGTTTTCTACTGTAGTCATCAATAAAGGTCAAAAAATATCTCATACTACATAATGAAGCAACCTCTATTGGACCACATAGATCTGAATGAACTAGCTCCAATGGCTCTGAAGCTCTCCAAGAATCCCTTATTGGAAAGGGTTCTTTATGATGCTTTCCAACAATACAACCTTCACATTCTTCATCTGGTTTTTGGATAAGTGGTAAACCTGCTACCATGTTCTTTTTTATGCAAAAGATTTAGTCCACCAAAATTCAAATGACCAAATATAAGATGCCATAACCACTGTGTATCTTTTACAAGAGCACTGAAACTTAAATGTATATTGTTTCTGATACTAAGAGAAAACATCCTATTAGCAGTCATGGGTATTTTGGTTATCATCTGGTTTTTGCCATCAACAATAATGCATGAGTCCTTTTCAAATTTGACAATGTGGCCTTTTTGCACAAGTTGACCTACACTTAACAAATTATGCTTTAAACCTGGCACATAAAATACATCACCAATATATTTTTTCTCACCTTGTTTTGTTGTAATTAATATCCTCCCTTTTCCCATGACTGATGCAATTGTATCATTTCCCATCTTTACTTCAGATTTGATGTACTCATCCAAATTCTGAAACAACTCTTTGTATTCTATCATATGATTGCTGCAACCACTATCAACATACCATTTGTCATCATTTACTTTCTCCTTTGTGTTGCATGTTAGCAAAACATATCCTTCTTGCCCTTCACCTTCATTTGCAAACTGGGCTTCCTCTTTACTTTCATCTGCAATCTTTTTTCTACATTCAGCTGCAATATGTCCATACTTTTGACAATAATAACATTGAATAGATGATTTATCATACCTCTGAAAACCTCTACCTCTTTGCTGAAAATTTTCTCTGCCTCTACCTCTTGCTTGAGTGTAACTACAATTTTCTTCATCACTTCTATTACTTCTTTGACCTCTGCCTCTTTGTTGAAAACGTCCTCCTCTTCCTCTTGAGTTTCTACCTCTTCCTCTTTGTGCTGAAGATGATTCTGGTGCAACTTCTTTTTCTTTCAAAGATACTTTGCTTTTTAAAACTTTCTCAAGTGGCTCCTTTGTTGATTTATTTAATCTTTGTTCATGTGTGTATAATGAACCCATAAGCTCATCTACAGATAAAGTGGTTAGATCTTTTGATTGTTCAATAGCTATAACTACAGGATCATATTTTGTAAGCAAACTTCTTAAAATCTTTTCAATAATTTTTTGATCATTCATAACCTCACCATTTATTTTCATCTGATTAACTATCCCCATTGTGCGAGTAAAGTAATCTCCTAAATTCTCAAAATCTGACATTTGTAAAATTTCAAAATCTTTTCTAAGCATTTGTAAACGAACTGCTCTTACTCTTTCTGTACCTTGAAATAATTGTGCAAGAAGATCCCAGGCTTTTTTGCTGTTGAAATAGATGTAACTCTTGGAAGGAGAGTCTCATCAAGACCCTGCACAATAAACAATAATGCTTTCTGATCTTTTTTTCGATTATTCTCCAATGAAATTCTTTCATTTTGTGTGAGTGCTGCCAATGCTACTGCATCTGCTGGTTCTGAATACCCATTTTGCACAAGGTCTCATAACTCCTGTGATCTAAACAAAATCTTCATTTGAAAACTCCAAAAATCATAATTTTTTCCATTAAATTTAGGAATCTGCAACTGTGTACTGTTAGCATTCATTGCCATTTCGAACCAAGTTCTGATACCATATATTAAAAAACAGAAAACTAAAAGAAAACAAAATGCCAGTACACAGATAAAAAACAGAAAATTAATATTGACCAATGTACTATGATTAAAAATCACAAAGGCAGAGAAAATACTTTATATTTTTATTCATAAACTATGGAAAACTGTCCCATTTACAACCACAAAAAACAGATTTTATTACTATTTTAACAGCACCATCAATATTGTTTTCGGGACAGGAGAACCTACTCCAGCACGATTGAAATGCGAGAAGCAATAAAATATAATCATCAAAGTCCTTTCTATAGTGGCCTATGCAGGTCTCGAACCTGCGACCTTCGCGTTATTAGCACGACGCTCTAACCAACTGAGCTAATAGGCCTCGAGATTTTATTACTTTGACCAAGAGTATGAATTTTAGTACGATTATAAAAAATAATGACAATTGCTCGTCAGATGCAAATTCCAATTCGCTGTTGCAGAAAGAACTGCAGTTGCTGTGCAAAATTAAAACAGGAAAACAGTAAATAGCTTATACATCGCTGTGGGCCTCGATCGAACCCACAAGCTCACACCGCAAAATGGACGTTTATATACAGTGATAACTTACTGTATAAATTAATTATATGTTAAAACTATTGTAATTGCATTTAAGTATCAGTATTATATAAATATGCATAATTCTTTTAAAATATAAAAATATATAATAATTTTTCTATTTGTATATTCATTTGCTAGAATTATATGTAATTTTAATATTAGATTTAAGGTTAGGATTAAAATTTAGATTAGAGTTGGAATTAAGGTCAAGGTTAGGGTTAGAATTAGGATAGAATTAGGGTTTGATCAAGATATAAGAAAGATTAAGTAGATTCAGGGTTAGGATTAAAATACGATTAGAATTGAAATTAAAGTTAAGATTAAGATTAGAATTAGAAATCATAAGAAAAACTAAATACACTTAAACATCATAACACACCAAATTCTTAAAGACATTCTTCAACATCACAATAGATGCAATTCCATATATGCTACAAGTTAGAGTAGTAGAACACAATAGAGAAATGCTAACAATGGGAACGGGTGAGAATCACTTGAAGCATTCAAAGGTCTGTAATAGTGCAGGAAGATACTTGTCATGAGGAATCACTTGAAGCATTGAGGTTTGTAAAGGTCGTAAATGTCGATGAAATGGAATTAATTTTGGCACATTTCTCAAAGATAATGATCATTGTTCATTGGATGCAAATTCCAATTCATCGGGGTAAAAGATATAGTAGTTGAGCATTCTAGGGGAAAGGACTCAGTATTTGAGCATGTTCCAATAGTTGTGATGTATGGTTGAAGATGTTTGCATCTACAACCTATTTTATCTTAATTTTGTAACATTATTATGCATTTATCAACATAATTTGCATGTAGAAATAAACGGTTTTCAAAAGTACAATGGTTTCTTAGTATTGAGATTCAAAATAAGATTGTAAATCACTATAATTAGTTAACGCTAAGGTTAAATTCCTAACCATAAGGTTAAATTCCTAATGTTGGAAAGTAAAATGGGCTTCAATATTTCAAAGTATAATTATAGCTTTATTTATAATATTGAAGCCCATTTTACTTTCCAAGTTTTTATACTCCCAACCATCAATACCCCAAGAAAATTCTTGATCATGGATCTATCTTAGAGTAAATCTCTAATGGACACATAACCCCAAGAGGAAAGAAAGCTTGGCAAGAGTCCTAAGTCAAGACATAACCCTATTCATTACTCTATCAAGTGAAATCTAAGTCATTGATTCAACAAAGTTAATTATGTAGTGATGTCTATCCACTAAGTGGAAATCTAAATGTTTCCATTGTAAAAACTATAATTTAAATTAGGTTAAATTAATATTACAAGGAGCCTCAAATCCAATAAGATTTTTAACAATAAAGAAGTGTAAAATCAAAACTTAAGATCTTAAGTAAAATCAAATTTAAAATATCCACACCTATAAGGAATTTTAAATATAATCATATGTCAAGATTGAAATTGAGCGCTCTAATAAGTTTAAAAAAGTAAGGATAATTATGTCTGTGGTATGCTATTATACATAATGTCATAATACTTTTAGAATTAAGAGAATGATCATGTCAAAATTTATGAAGTTCCTACATTTGTGGCAAGTACTAGTGGATTTTCTAACTATCGATGCCCCAACTGAATCTATATCCACTGATTTGATCAACTTAATCTTCACACATGTTCATAGATAAATGATAGTTGGAAGATAACTACTAGTAAGTTCAAACTTGAGTGCACAACTTAGTCAAATTTAGTGGATGGCTTAGGTCCATGGAACTCTACAGATAAATCCTTTAAGTTCCAAAACCAAGCTCCCAAATACATTAGGATTGATAATATGTCCGTACCTAAGATGTTGAGGGTCAAGAAACCTAACAATTGGGAGCATGTCATGTGTTTTTAATGCTTTATATGACCTTTTCATCCATTGAGCCCACAAAACGAAGGCCATTAAATTTTTATACCTAGACACCTACTTAAACTAGGTTGTATAAAATTCTTTCACATCCATAGGCATAATTGAAGTATATTAATATGATCAGGATTCATGAATGTGAGAATATACCAATTGGATTTGGCCACATGTTCCCATACCAATTCTATTAAAATTTAATGGTTCAACCCAAATTAAATTTTACCATAAAATCCATCTCTCAAATGTCACCCTGTGTTAAGATAAAATAAGGACTTTTTAAGACCTAGATAGGAATGCCTAAGCTCAATATCATTATCAAACCTAAGAATCCAAGTATGTTGATCCAAGAGAACTACATATGGTATCAAAGCATGGTTTATTTAACTAAGAGCCTAATATGACATTAAGGAAAAAAAAATTAGCTCTAATTTTGAGAATGATTAGGGATTGATCATGCAGCTACTCTATTGGTACAAGTAGTAAGAAAGCTAAAGTTCAAAAGTTAGTCATTTTTAGTGTATCAATAGGAAATATTTTTTATCATTGTGGTTTCATTGGTTTAATTTCAACCATGAGGAAGAAGAAGAGAGAAAATGGTAGAAGGATAGGAATGGTTCGTAGATGAGTTACTAAGCTCTAAGATGGAGGAAAAATACAAAGGGTGTTGGTAGTAGAGAGAAGCCAAAAAAATGGAAAATAAAATACCAAATCAATTGCAAAATAAATACTCCTCATTCAACATGAAATAACAAACTGAATGTTTTCAAGGAAACTAACAAAATTTATAGTTGGATAGCATTAGAATGAGCAAAATAGGAGCCTAAAAGTGGGATGGGATCTTATAAATTCTAAGGAAGAATCCATCTAAATAATTTTTTAATTAAAAATCCATGTCTTAAAATTCATCATTCTAGATTCTTTCCAAAAAACTATTTTTCTTTTCTTTATTGAATAGAAGCATGCATGCTTATGATAACATTCCATTTTAAAATCAAGTAAAGAAAATTTGTTAGCCATAAATCATAAGTCTTTTGAAAATGATGAAATGAATCTCCCATTATAAAATTTTGACATGAATAAAGTACAAGAACTCAATATTCTTAATTTAGTTGCGATTAAGGATTATAAATAAATATTAGATGTGACATATGAGATTTAGTTTTCACTACCATTTTCTAAGTATGCAACTAATGCAAAAGAATTCAATTTCTATCTTACCCCTTTTTCTTGTAAAAATATAGACATATTGAGTAAACAAATATCACAAAGATCATTACAACAGTCAAATATAATTGTAGTTAGATTTACGAAATCAGAGATAATATTCATTTATCTTTATTATAAATAGAGATTAATTAATTTATAGATTGTAGGAACATATGTTACCAATTTATTATTGAAGTGTAGATTATTTTTATTAGAGGCCAACCCAAGTATCAATCCTACTTTTTATCCTCTCCACCATTATAATGAGGTATTCAAATTCATATGGGTGTTGTTGAGGTGTGTTTTCATTCAAAGGTTTTGAACCCATTTGATTGGTGTAGGGCTTCTACCATCTAAGAAATTTTGTAGCTAATTTCTAGAACCAATCCTAGAAAATGATGGAATACACCACTTAGCTAATCTACAAAAATTATGACATCCACCAATTGGCCAATCTAGAACTCAATATCACTATATTGACCAATTGACACATTCACAAGAATGCATACATATAGACAGAAAGAAGTCTCTAAACATTTGAGTCATAGTTATATTCAACATACTTTGGAGGGATACAACCACTTCAAAGGGCCCTAGCACATGCCAACAAGGAAATACCTTGATCATAATGTAACATCTTGTTATTCCAAAGCAACACTACCCAACTTTAAACTAGTATATTAATCATCCTAAGAGCACCTTGGTAATCAACATAATAATTGCAACAAGACACACTATTCAACATATAATTGAAAAAGAAAATGCCCCATCTCTACTAGGATGACCATCATTTGGATTTTGGATTCACAAAATAACTATTGTGTTACTTTGTGCATGAATGACCATGGATCAATTCTCTCTATAAAATGGCAACTATACAACTCATGAATTCACAAACATAAAATGATATACTCACACAACAACCACATTGAGAACTCTAGCCTTAGCATATATTGTCATAGTTGAAAAACATCACAAGTTACACACATACATTTGCATATCCATAAAAGATTTTTCTAGTAGTTTCAAATTGAGCAAATATTTCATCTAAACCTTCCTCAACTCCCTTAATCTTAGATATCCTCACTAGTTTGCATGGGGAATTGTAGCTACAATTACCCATGGTATGAAAATTACTCTAGAAGTTGAATATATAGGTTTTAAAATACATGTCTACCAAGCAGTTGTAACTACCTTTGACAAAATTCCTCTACTATTTATGCTTTGATGTATGTCATACCATGTTCCAAGCTCCCATTTGGGCGCAAATGCTAGGAGTCCATGGTGGCAAGGATTTTAGAGTCTGGTTTTACACTAGCCAATTGCATTTGGTTGGAAGTTTCTAAAGCCTTTTCAACAACCCATTTTGTTAATATCCTACAATCAAGGTGTGTCCATGAAAACATTGCATAGGTGTGTCCATGAGAACATTGCACTTGAGGCATTTTGTCAAACAATTTAGGTGCCTTGTCTATGCTTCCACATTTTGCATACATGTCTACTAGACTATTCCCAACTCTAATATCTGACGTAAATGACCCTTCCATTATACTTAAATGAACGTCCATACCTTATGCCAAAGCTCCTATTTTGGCACAAGCCATAGGTACGCTAACAAATGAAGATTGGAGTTAGTTGCATATGGAGATCTTACGGATAGGAAAAATAGTTCAAAAATTTTAAACTTACTCGAGATTAACAACCAACAGAATGAGGAACAAGCAGCAGGATGGGTTAGGAGAGCCCCACAGACAGCCACCTAAATGGTCAACGCTTAGAATGCGCTGGTTAAGCTTAACCCAACCTTTTAACGGTCGGAAATTGTTGATTTATGTAATTGATGTGCAGAGGGGAGTGTAAGAAAGATGGAGAGAGAGGAAAGAAGGATAGAAAAGGGGAAGTTGCACGCTGGAATAGGAATGAAAGGAAGCTTTAGGGAAGAAGTAAGACTAGCAGCGAAAAGAAAGTCTAAAATGAGCCAGGAGGAGTGATGCTAAGGCAAGGAGAACGCACTAGAGGGAAGAAGTCGCCATTGTCCACCGAGTGGGATTTGGTTTGTAGGTCCATGAAGTGAGAATTAGCAAGAACAGAGCATGAGAGAGATGCTCCACAGGGGACAAGAATATGTTGATGCCAAGTGAGATTAGGAAGATTCACGTCCCTAGTTTGTATGAATGATTGACGTATACACCTGAAAATTGTAATTTCTATTTATGGTAATGAAAAATAGTCAATTTATTGCCTCTCTGTGTTGGAAACTTGGATGCTATTTCTTATCATTTATTTGTGGTTCAGGTTTTCACTTCCCTTGTTAAATATTGGTTGATTTGCTTGCGGTTCCTCCCTTGATGAGTTAGTATATATTTTTAAATTTTGATAAGTCAATTTAGAGTGAGCTGTTAAAAAAAAATGTGTACACGAATGCATGTGTGCGTTTGTGGCTTACAACAAGAGTACCGAACATGCAGTCCAATTGAGGTTGCAACCCTTGCTAACAGCCAACCTCCTATCCGAAACAAAAGAGTGGAGTAGAGCAATTTTGGGTGGCGCTGAGCGATGACGCCCTCAATATTGATATCAGGAGAGGAGAACCTACGGTAGCATGATTGAAATGCGAGAAGCAATAAAATATAATTTATCAACGATTTTTTTTCAAATGGCCTATGCAGGTCTCGAACCTGCGACCTTCGCGTTATTAGCACGACGCTCTAACCAACTGAGCTAATAGGCCAGAGATGGACATTCTTAGCGGAAAGGAATTGATTTTCGGAAAGTCCAATTCACCGGGAGAACATATGGTACTCGGGCATTCTCATTCTAATTTTTTAGGTAATTTCAAAATCATTTTCAATTTTCTTATCAGTTTATTTGACAAGTTTTTGTTTATAAGAAAGAAAAAGAAATATAACTGTTGTGCAAAATTTAAACAAGAAAACAGTAAATAGATTTTATGTTATATAGGTCTCATCCAAACCACAAGCTCACCATACCACAATGTGAACGTTTATATACAATAACAACATTCTTTATAATCTAATTATAAGTTAAAACTATTGTAATTGTATTTAAATGTCAATAATTGATCTTGGATAAACTATATATAAACTAGCAATTGCACCTTTGGGGTGCAATGGGTACGTTGAAGACAATATAGTGAATTTTGTGTTAATTTTGATAATTAGAAAGAGGGAGAACTCATTTATAGTTGTAAAGTTGAAGTTGTGTGAGTTGAGAACAAGCAAAAGTTTGTGAGGAAATATTTAGTGTAACTGAGAATGTATTAAGTTTAACATATGAAGATGAAAATAGCTTTGGCAACCATTGCATTTACAGCTTAAGATGTATATGGTCAATATAGCTATCATCTGTCGTGCCATACTCATTACAGGAGATACCCATTTCTAGAAACTCATTATATTTTACATGGGAAGTCAGAGAGAAAGCCTAACAACTCTATAGTATTGAATGTGAATAACAAATATTGGTGTCTATAAACTTTTTGTTTCTCCAATGTAATGAAAGGTAAAAATGACTATATGGAAGAATCAAAGCATGTGTTTAGATTATAAAGGTGTCCTTAAAACAACAATAAAGAGTAATTTAGATAATATAATGATATTAAAATAGCCATAAACAGAAATTTAGATTATGAGTGCTATCAAGCAGCAGGAAACAAAAATTTAGATGATATGGATGTTAAAACAACAATATAAAGTAACTGAGATTATATGAGTGCTATTAAAACAATAATAAACAGTAATTATATTGATTTGAGTGCTATTAAAATAGGAATAAAAAGTAATTTAGATTAAATGAGTGTTATTAAAATAGCAATAAAAAATAACTTAAATTAAATGAGTGGTATTAAAGTGCAATCTCAAGCAATTCAGAGTGTATAGATTCTCTTAAAACAACAATAAATGGTAACTAAAATAATACAATTGTGAGCATCAGGTCTATGCACATAATATCTCCATAAACTTCTTTAGTGTGGCTTTTGAGATTCGTGTGTTAGTCGTGGATGTAGAAAGTTGTGAGCCACTCTGAAAATAGCTTTGGCAACCATTGCATATACAGCTTTAGCTGCAGCTACAATACATTAAATAGTAAATAATAATGTTAGAAAACTATCACAAAAATAGCGTTAAGAACAAGGAAAAGAGAAAAAACCAAAATTTTCCCATTCCATCCAAAATTAGATTTGTAGGAAATAGCAAAGACGAGCATTATAGTTAGAAACACTTTCAGAGTTTAGCATTGCACATAGTAGGGCAAAGACTACAATAAACAAAAAACAAGTGACTTACCTCAAGATTCTGCACAAATTATGTCGTGTTGAAAGCAGAAATCGCTTAAAAGTGAGAGAAACCAAAACCAATCTCCCTAGAGCTGCTACTTCAATCTATTCACAGTAAACAAAAAGTAGATATAAGAATATCAGAGTTTACCATTGCATATACTACAACACATACTTCCTGATATACTTATTTATCTTCTCTGAATTGGATTTCCAAACTAATCTTGATTCCTCTCTTTTGCTAATATGAGTATAATTTTGTGCTTATGATCTATGCATACAATTCCACTTGATGAACAATCATTAACAACTTCTAGACATTTTCTATGGAGTCTTAACTCTATTTTTTCTTCTATTTTTCCTTTCTCCAAAATTACCTTTTTTTTTTCCATCTCATGAGTTACATGTAAAGGAATGAGTATGTTGTTATTTATTTTGAGTGATTAATTAATATGGGAAATTTTAAAGCAAGAGATAGCTAGTGGTGTTAAATTCTAAGCTGCTAATAACCTAAAGTTGAATCATTGCAAATGGGTGTAAATAAAAGTCATTGTCTATTTATAGTTTCACTTTCTTTTACACAAGAGCCTCGAAGCAATGATAATGGGAAAGTGTCACATTTAGCATGGCAAAACTATGATGATTTCAATGAGTTATTTTGGTAACACTTATTTCTGGTGTCATCTATAATGTCAATCATGGATTCATATTGTAATAATAGAAAAAAAAATCTATCTCTCTAGTTGCATTTCCCCCTGCATAGGCATATTTCTTTAGCCTTTGGTGACAGGCATAGTCCATTTCCACTCTACTTTCTATCTAACAGTATTAGGTCAATTGATTATTTTACCAAAGCATTTTTCCTCTTCACCAAAGAATTATGTGGACATCTGGTATTTTTTCTGCAAACATCAAAGAGGATGAATTAAATTTATGGCCAGCTAAAATTCTTGCTTTTCTTTGTCAAAAAGCTATCCAATGTCAATGGCATTTGGGTGAACTCCAAGATTTACAATTTGCTCAAGACAATTTAACTAAAATCTTCTTGTTTCTATTAAATCATGAATTCAAGAAAAGTAATGACCCACTAATGTAAGTTTATTACTATTTCAGTTTTCATAAGATGAATGTGATATGATTCTTTCTTAATCAGTATTTTATACAGTTAAGTACAATCAAAGGCATTGCAGTAATCACTATGTCCAGTGAAATGCAAATCACTGAATCAATGCATGTTTCTGATTGTGTTTAGTATTTTTTGAAATTTAACATCTTTATCTTTGTTGATCAAAAAAATACAAACATGTGAATAGTGATACCTTTGACTACTAAGTGGATTTTGTTGGAGGATTGTCACTCTGAAACTAGAGTTTTCTTGATAAATTTTGGAAAAAAATAAGGGTGGTTACAACTAAACACCCACTCTTTAATTTTGTCAAAACTTATTCAATGAGAAGCAAATTTGGCACTACAAACATACACCGCACTTTATTGAAATCTTCTTGTTTCTATTAAATTGTGAATTCAAGAAAAGTAATGAGCCACTAATGCAAGTTCATTACTATTTCAGCTTTCATGAGATGAATGTGATGTGATTCTTTCTTAATTAGTCTTTTATAGAACCAGGTTAATTGTCAGGTTTATACTCTTCTACGCATTCCCCCTTAAGTAGTTTGTAAGAGTACAATTAAGTACAGTCAAAAGTATTACAACAATTACTGTGTCCAGTGAAATGTAAGTCACTGAATCAGTGCATGTTTCTGATTGTGTTTAGTATTTTTTGAAATTTAACATCTTTATCTTTGCTAATAAAAAAAATACAAACATGTGAACAGTGATACCTTGGACTACTGATTGGATTTTGTTGGAGGATTGTCACTCTCAAACCGGAGTTTTCTTGATAAAGTCTAAAAAAAAACAAGGATGGTTCAATGAGAAGCAAAATTTCCACTACAAACATACACCACACTTTTCTCAAAGTGGGGATGCTCAAAAGAAGCACTGACTCATACTCCAATTGATATTTTGGAATGCTTTGATGCAGAAGTAATAGTTGATGTTAGTGGAAAGTTTCAATAAAACAAAAGCTAGTTTGTTAACTCTTACTACACTGCATATAATTAGACACAAGAACATGAGTTATTAGCTCTTTTTGATAGAACGATCTTGAGTGTTGCTTGTACAAGAATCTGTTAGTGTAGGTTTTTCATTTCCCTTATGTTTGGGATATTTATTTTTTCCTACACATATTATTTAAGCTTGATTAGGTTTATTAGATGTGGTAATATGAAGACACATGGAAAAATACAACAGCTACATGTGTCACTCTCTCCCCACACATGGGTATTTGAGTTACACATCCTCTTTTAACTTGTTATTGCCACCTCTCATAACCACTATTTTGTTTTACACAGGTAATTTATGGGGTAGTTGGGTTTGTCACCCTCTTTTAGTTTATGTGCCACCTCTTTCGTCTTCCAATTGGGGAGATTTATGCCACATGTCTTGTCATTTACCAAGTAGGTGATAACCTCCCACCTTTTATGGGTAGTAGGAGTTAATGCACCTCTTGGATGTATTTTCCCTTATTCTTCTATATATTGAGCACTCTCCTCTCACCTCCACAAGTTCAACTGATTCAGCTAGTTCAATGATCGTTCTATGAGAGTGATGAGAGTCTTCTCCAAATTCTCTTGCAGTGTTGTCTCTATTTTCTCTCTTTCTCTCTTTCAGATTTCTTCTCCATTATACTATTTTGATTTTCAATCATTTGTTGGCTAGAGTGTAAAAGATCTACTACTAACAACAGATGGGTATGTGTAGGATCATCATGGAAAAAACAAGCCCTATAAGTGGCAAAAATTTAGAAAAATTAGAGTTAGGAAACTTGGTAAAATTTTGAATAAGTTATCTATATTGCAAAAATATGCAAGAATAGAATCTGTAGAAAATTGAATATAGTTCCTAAACTACTAGGTTTATTTTATTTATTTTTAAATCTATTTGGTGAAAATTTGAAATTTCAATGTAGTAGTACTTAAATTTGGAAAAAATATAAGAGTAGGTGTCGTTTGACCACTCTAACCACAATAAAATGATAATATTTTTTTACAAGATTTTAGATATAAGTAGAGGACTCATGTCCCAATGTGATGCATTTTTTTGTAAGTCCAAGTAAATAATTAATTGTGAATTTTTTATTACAACTTTTAAAAATATAAAAAATGTGTATGTCTTACCACCTTAACTTGGTCAAAACTTCATGAAATTCATTTTTCTTTTTTTAATTCTATATTATGTGAAGCATAGAATGTGGTGCATGTTTTGATTCAAAAAATGTGATAGCATTTGAACACTATAGATGTTTTTCAATCAACTTATCAATTAGGACTCTAGTCGTAATTTGAATAGAAAATGAATAATAATTACTTATTAAATTCAAATTAAAGCATAATTAATATTGGTGGAAAGCTGAGAATCTCCTTTAAAAACCTTTTTCGTTTCATCAATTTTGGGTTAAAAAAAGTCGTCAGCCACATACCCATCATATTACTATTTTTTGGCCGATCATGATCCTACACATACCCAAATCCTATCTCAGTTATTGTAGAATCCAACATGGTATTAGAGCACGTTTGTCTAGTATAGCTCATTTATTTTTTGAATTTGTTTTGAAAGATTTGAGACTATTATATTGTTGAAGTTTTCCTCAAAAACCAAGTATGCTATTCTTCTTCATCCTCGAATGACCTAGAGAATCAGAATAGTTTAAAGGAAAAATAAACATCAGTTTAATCTGGTTTATATATGTATGTGTTCCTATGAGATCTAGGTGATTGTAGCTTTTTGGTAATATTGGAGGCTTTTTTAGCATTTCTAGAGTGTCCAGAAGGCTTTAGAAAGTCAAGATTGACTTTTATTTCACCAAAATCAGAGATTGGAGGACACAGTAAAAATCAGAGTATAAATTTTCCTAAATTTTTACTAGAGCCATTTTCATTTTGGCTTCAAAATTCCAGCTTCCACTCATTTTTAAAAAAAATGATTTATGGGTTTTGTTCCCAAGGTTGAAAAACCATCTAGGTAGTTGTTCCATTTTACAAAAAGTTAATAAATTTTTAAAAAATCAAGTCAAAAACAGGTATGAGTCGTTTATGATGGGCAAATTTTGCACTGTTCTTCAAAGTTGCATAACTTTTGCCTTGGGTGTCAGATTTTTGCAAACAAATACTTGACGAAAAGCTAGAAAGGAGCTCTTTCAATTCATGAAGGTATTGATAAGGAAAATTATCTCTTTCTATTAGATATTACAGGTTGAATCTGATACACTTTTTTACCTTCAGTAAATCATATCTTTCACTTTTGTAATCTATTTTTCAAAAAGAACAAGGTGTAGGAAAGATATTGAAGGGTAAATCACAGCTACAAGGATTTATTTTTCAGATTTTATTTCAAAATTATTTGTTATCAATTTGTGTAATTTTGGCTATAAAGAGCCTTATAAGCTTTGTAATCTGGAAAAGCCTTGTAAAAGCACTAATCATAAAGTGCCAACATTGTAATATCTGGGGGGTGTAATTTTTTATACTAGTGGAAAGGGGGGTGTTCATTGTGTTGAATCTTGTTAGCACATATTCTCTTTTAGAAACATTCTTTTATGCATCATGGTTGAAACATTTTAATGGGGTTAATTGTATTCATGAACTGAGATAAAGTTCCACTATTGGGGTTTAATGATGGATATTAGTAATGAGTTTCACAAATCTATTGTAAGGCTAAATTCAGAGAACTATTTTTCTTGGAAGAAAGGGATAAAGAATCAATTCCTTGAGCAATATCTACTACCCTATCTCCTTGGACTTGTTCCTAAACCAAGTGACTATGATCAAAAGAATGCATGGTTTAACAACAATGACATAGTCTATGGACTAATATGTCTTACCATTTCTAAGGATATTCTACATCACATAGAGCACACTGAATGCCCTTTCATTGCTTGGACTATCATTCAAAAATTATATGGAGACATAGAATCTTCATCTAAAAGTGATGTTTCCTTGGATAACCAGACTATTGTGGATGATACTGAGACTTATTTTTACCCATCTTGTGTGGATGATCAATTCATTTATATCCCTTCACCATCTATTGTTGCTACTTCAGATTCCAGTGTTGCTTCTTCGAAAGTTTCCAGTGATTCTTTGCAGCAAGACATTCATTGTCTTTCAAATTTAGCTTTGGATGATCTCTTGATAGGTATTTTAGACTTGTGTATATAGACAAATATTGTGGATTTGGGGGAAACTATTGATGATATTCATCTTCTCTACAATGAAGTCAACTTTTCTTCAGATGTTGTGAGGGATCACTCTAACCATCTTGTTCTTAACCCATATGATCATTCATCACAATTTGGCATGACTATGGTTACTATTGAGCACCATTTGGAGGAGGCACCTTTGTCTTCAAATTTTGTTCTACATTCATCTCCACTAGGTTCTGGATTGTCATCTTCTGTAGTGTGGCCTAGAACGCCTAATTTGATTGTGACAGCTTTTAATATCAACATGGGGATACTTGAGCCGACTTCAGAGACTTCATTCATTCTACACTTTCTTCCTACATATTCCTTTCAAAACTTAGGGGAAAGTGTGCATACACCTTTGGTTGTGTTTCTTCCTGAAGGGAGGAATGTTGTTCGACGTTTGTGGACCATCTTCTACATCCAGTTTCGATCATCTACCATTGGATCTCTTTGGGAGGGATTCTTAGTCCTTCTTTCTACTCTCTCTACTTTGGGGGGTATTCTCTCTCTCTATTTAGGGGGGGTTATTCCTCTTATGGGGGGGCTTCTTCTGTAATATGAGGATAGGTTGAAAAATACAATAGCTACATGTGGACCACTCTCTCCCCACACATGGGTAGTTGAGTTACACATCCTCTTTTGGCTTGTTGTGCCACCACTCATAGCCACTATTTTGTTTTTACCTGAGTAGTTTATGGAGTAGTTGGGTTTCCCACCCTCTTTTGGATTTATGTGCCACCTCTCTCCTGTCTTCATTTTTGGAGGTTATGCTAGATGTCTTGTCATTTACCAAGTAGGTGATAACCTCCCACCTTTTATGGATAGTAGGAGTTAATGCACCTCTTGGATGTATTTTCCCTTATTCTTCTATATATTGAGCACTCTCCTCTCACCTTCACAAGTTTAGTTGGTTCAGCTAGTTCGATGATCGTTCTGTGAGAGTGACGAGGGTCTTCTCCAAATTCTCTTGCAGTGTTGTCTCTATTTTCTCTCTTTCTCTCTTTCAAATTTCTTCTCTATTCTACTATTTTGATTTTCAATCATCTATTGACTAGAGTGTATATGATCTACTATCGACAACAGATCATGTCTCAATTATTGTAGAATCCAACAGAATCGACATGGCAGGCCTTGTTTGCCAGAATTGTAAAATAAACAAGGAAAAAGATCTCTGATAAAATCCTTCATTCAAAAAGAAAATAAACATCCAACAAAATATAACTTTAATGTTAAAATTTACCCATTATTCTTCAAAATTCATAGAACTCCATAGCCAATTTAAAATGTGCATACCATAATCAATAAATGAAAGCCTCATCAACAAGTATCCATTTCCCAAAGAGGTGAGCAAAGTTGAATCAATTTTAAGGCATCGGTTATATTTTAGTTTGCAGTTTTTTTGTTTTACTAATAAAGGTATACAACTGCAAGTCAATATTTCTTGGTTGTAGGAATACCAAATCTATATATGTATAATAATTTAGTTGACGAATGGAACCTTTAACAAGTATCCACTAAATATCACAAGGCCTAAAAAAAAATGTAAACATAGCATATGAAATTTGACAGGAATAATGCTTTGTTGTGCAAAATTAAAGTAATCATTATGGGATCCTAGTTCATTTGAAGGCCCAAAGAGACTTCACGACATAATTAGATCCCAATTTCTATTTGAAGAAAAATATTGGCTTCCTTGATAGCATGACACAATTATATTTGCTTCGCTTACATGCTTAGTATTTGTGAGGCATTTTTACCTCCAATGGTGTAGATTGTTGGACAGGCAATTGACTGCTATGAAATCCATCCCAACCGCTCATCATTTTTCTTGGATGGAATAGAGAAATTATTGTAGAAGCTGGAAGAAATATCTGACGAGCAGTTATGGCAAAAAATAACGACATCCTTGACAACATGACAAAATTAGATCCCAATTTCTATTTGAAGACAAATATCGGCTTCCTTGACAGCATGACACAATTATATTTGCTTTGCTTTGAAGAAAAATCTATTTTTGAGGTGAGTTTGTGATACTAGGGTTTTCTCATCGACATCGTTCATAGCTCGACGCCATTTGTGCAAAAAGTTCAGGTACCTCGCACAATTAGAAGACCTTTTAATCTTAACAAACATAACATCATAAAAAGCTATCAAAATGGTATTACTGTCATTATAAAAATTGGGTTTCCTAACAATCTTCAAATATTAATGTCACATAACTATAGCTATAGTATGTGTCAAGGCCAAAGCTAACATAGATATTATTACGACATTATACCAAAATGGTATTACTGCCATTAAAAAAATAGGTATTACTGTGTTAGCTTTTGCAAATATTATTACTACATAATATTTGTGTTAGTGTAGGAGATTATGGGTTTCCTTAAAGAAGTAGCCATAAAATGTGTGGATAGGGCATTAGTTTGTTGGATTTTTTGCCTAAAGTGAATGTGTTAGCGTAGGAGATTATCAATTTATTGAAGGTGGGAATAGGAGATACTATGGATGGGGGTATTATTGTGATGGATTTTTCTGAAGTAAATGTGTTAGTGTAGGGTATTGTAGGTTAGATGGGGGCATTATAGGCTACTTTTATCTGCCTAAAGTGAGTGTGTTAGTTTTTAGAGATTGTGTTTTTCCAATAAATAGCACTAAAATGTGTAGATGGGGGTTTATGTTAATGTATTCATTTGCTGGAAACAAAGCTCAAATGGGTAGACGAAGGATACAATTTACTTGTGCTTACAATAAGTATTTTGACTAAACAAGAAAAAGAGGCCAAACTGGTTCTTGCTCGAACTAATATTTTGATCATAATTCATGTCCATCATCAAGATTTTGTCAAGTGGGTTTTTCCAAACACTAAAATGATTCCTACCATTGTCTATTTTGATTGTTTCCCCGACCTTCAAAACAAGTTGGGGGGATTAAGGGTCTCAAATAATAATCAAAACATGATTGAGAAATTTCTCTCTTTGGTTCTCACTACTTTTACTAATCAATTCATATGTAAGGCCATTTCCAATATTGCAAAACTTGCTTGCAAAAGGATTCTCAACTCTCTATTGTATGATAAAGAACTGTTGCACTCAATTGGTAGATTGTCTTCTAGATCCCAACTGCAGAAATGCTCTTGTTTTTCTTAATAAGTGTGCTCCAACTGCAGTTATTGTTACATTGCATCATATGAGAGCCCTACATTTGAAGCATTTTCTCTATGTGTGTTGTAGAAACACAACCGTCTTGGCTTAAATGTTGAAATCCCAGTGAAACCCAATGTTCAGCCTCTTTCCTTTATCCGGATTGTTTTAAGCATGTTGTAGCTGGCCAAAATCATGCATATGATCAGTTTCCTTGCCAATATCAACTTTTCTATCAAGGTCAAGCAAAATGAACATTTTGTTATGAGCTAGTATTTCAAGTCAAGACCTTGGTTGGGAAGTTGGTCTGGAGACGAAGGTGATACAAGGTTAAAAGGAAAGGTATTCCTGGGACTTTTATATTCATTGTTTTAGATAATGGAGTTTTCTCAAGAGAGTTTTGGAGAAATGTAGATGTTACAGATGATTCAAGCTAGGGCCTATTCTATTATGGTGGGGTTGCTTAGGAAACAGGGCAATGTTACAGAGAGTAGTTCTTGTCACTCCAGATGGAAGTTGGCCTTCTAAAAATGAGGCAAAAAGATTAAATTTTGTTTTGGAAATTTGTGGTATCAAAGACTGGGAGTTGTTTGGAGTTGATAATACATGTTGTACTAATCCTCCATTAGGCATACATGAAGGCTCAAGTTTGCATGTCATACTTCAATTGAAAGATTCCAATATTTTATCACGTGAATGATAATAATTGAGAAACATCTAACCATAGTAGATGCAAAATTAATATCTTCGTTGGCATGCAGTTTCACTCTCTATCTAAAATTATTATGGAGAGGGTAAAACAAAATATCAAAAGCAATCTCAGTTCTATGAATCTACATTTTGATGGTAGAAAGATCATGATGGCCCTTCCATATAGATTAGATGTGGATATTAGCATGAACAAGCAGTTTAAGTGACCACATAAAACATATCATCAGCTATAGACATTACTCTATTCTTTTTTATGCAAATCCAAGCTAAAGGTTATCTTGTGTCTGTATAAAAAAATAATAATGGGATGACTTCCAGGAGTTATGAATCTACCGAAAACTTAAAACCTAAAAATTTAGTGTGATGCTTGATAGCTAATCTGCATAAAGAAAATGATTGAGACTGAATGATGGAATGTTTTTTCCTCGTGAATAATATATAGAGGCCTTATTGCTTCTATGGTGTGCTACATTTACTACTTCCATTTGAGACCATGTTACACTGCTTATCTATTTTTAGTTCATAGGTTTGTGAAATGCTAGACTTATTATTTAATTGACAACTCTATTGATTATTAGGTTTTTGGTAAATGAAACAATCTCTTAGAAGTGTTTCAGAAGAGGTATATTATGGATAGATATAATTCTAGATTACCTATTATTATTTTCCTGATTCCTCAAACCAATGACATCTATTTCACCCCTGAAACTCCTTAAACTTATGTTATTGCAATATGTTGAAGCATTTTCTTATTGAGATGACAAACATCAGGATGAAGGGGAGATTGAATAAATTACTGTCTGGTATATCTATTTTATTCCAAATGAAATATAAAGCACTCCATGCTAAATATTTAAAGCTTCTATGTTTGTCTTGAAAAGAGGGCTTCTGGTACAAATTGTTTGAAAAGAATTAGATATTTTAGATAGTTTACATTTCAGAAACACTTACTTTTCAACTTAAAATATTCCATGGTTAATGTTGCTTCAGAATTTCCTTATGGTCAACCAGTAATTCTAAGGATGTAATATGGAGCAATCTTTATTAAAGGTAACAAATATTAAGACACGAATTCTGTGGAGAGTGTTAACTACTGCAGTAGATCTATATGTGACCATCAAGGATATGCTCTCTGAAACTAAAAGACAAGCCCCAAGCTAAGAGATTTCATTTTTAAATTAGCATGAATTCCTTCTCATTTAGCTTAGAACCTATGATGAAAATGTTTAGCAATGTCCGCACAGCCAAATCTCCTATACTATCCCTTCTCCAATGTTCATAGTTCTTTATGGTTATCAAACTTCCTTATATATGGATCTCACATTACTCTACCTCTTCCCATACAACTATAGCTCTAGTATATGACTCTACCTCTTCCCTGAAGATATTGGTTTTTAGTTTTTCACTAAGAGTATTGTTAATGTAGAAGTCCTACTTTATTCAGATCAAAGATTGATCTTCTAAATATTGGTTTCAAAAAATTCTATTATTGTAAGAGAAATTTAGTAGGTTGTTCATGATCAGGGTGATCCCATAATAGTGGTTTACAATTTTTGGCCAAATCGGACACTAGAATTATTTTTTTAAACTCAATCTTCACATTCGAGCACCTATAGCGGCTAAACCATGAAGAATTTGATGATGAAAACTGGAGTCTCATCACATTTTGTATGTAGATTCTAAAAATATTTTTTTCAATTATTTGGAATCAGATTACACTTATTTTTCCATCTCCCACAAAACTAGTTTTTTTCAAAAATAACATTTTTAAAATGTGATGCACACCGTATAACGCATAACTTCTTTTCCATGAAGGATAAAATTCTAATTCTTTCGAATTTAGATTTGTAACTCTGATATCTAGTGCTTCCACTTGGTTAGACAATTTTTTATTGAATATTTTTTATTTAATCAAGTTTCGAAGTCAAACCAATTACAATTCAAACATAGTGTGACCGTATAACGCATAACTTTTTTTGTATATATCGAAAATCAATTTATTTATTTTTGTTGGATCAAGGACTTCAATATCTGGTGCACTCATATTTTTCAAAAAAAAATTGATAATATGTTGGGTGATCCCACAATAGTGGTTTACAATTTTTGGCCAAACTGGACACTAAAATTATTATTTTTAACTAAATATTCACATTCATGCACCTATAGCGGCTAAACCGTGAGGAATTTAAAGATGATGCAAACTAGAGTCTCATTAAAAATTTTCTATAGATTCTAAAAATATTTTTTTCAAAATTTTTGGAATTAGATTGCATTTCTTTTTCCATCTCCCACGAAAACTGGTTTTTCCCAGAAAACAACATTTTTAAAAAGTGACGCACATCTTATAATGCATAACTTTTTTTCATGAAGGATAAAATTCTAATTCTTTCGAATTTAGATTTTTGACTCCAATATCTAGTGCTTCCACTTGGCTAGAATTTTTTTTATTGAATATTTTTTCTTTAATCAAGTTTTGAAGTCAAACCAATTACAATTCCAACATAGCATGACCGTATAATGCGTAACTTTTTTTGTATATATTAAAATTCAATTTCTTTTTTGTTGAATCAAGGACTTAAATATCTAGTGCACTCATATTTTTCAATTTTATTTTTAATAATCTACTATTTTTCCACATATGCAGAACAAAGACCTTCAGTTTCAGTGAAGAACTAATGTTTAATAAAACTAAAAAAACAAATACATATTAAAATCAAAAGAAATTAAAATTATATTTGTTGGATAGCTCGTTCTGAGGACTACTTGATTCCAGATGGGTTTCTAAAGACTCCTCAATTTTTCATCTTCAACCCGAGCTTTGAAGGGTAAAAAAATAGACTATTTTTCTGTCTTGGGAGGGGGATGAGGGGCAAGGGGGGTTCGACCGAACCCAAAGGGGTTCGCTCGAACCATGGTTCGGTCAAACCTTGGTTCGAGCGAACCCCTTTTCTATGCACTTGGGTTTTTTTTGCGGTTAAAATTCAAAGGGGTTCGCTCAAACCTTGGTTCGGGCGAACCCCTAATGGGAACTATTAGGTTCGTACGAACCCCCAAAATCACTTTTTTTACTTTGGGGTCATTTTTTGTGAGTTTTCCTTCCTCACTTGAATTGTAAACCACTATTGTGGCTTCACCCTGCTATTTTTCCACATGTGCAGAACAAAGACCTTCATTTTTGATGAAAAACCTATGTTTAATAAAACTAAAAAAATAAATACATAATAAATCCAAAACATATTAAAATTATATTCGTTGGATAGCTTGTTCTGAGGACTACCTAATTCAAGTTGGGTGTGTGAAGATTCCTCCATTTTCATCCTCAACTCAACCTTCGAAGTGCCAAAATTTAGGTTTTTTTTGTGTCTCAGGGAGGGGATGAGGAATAAAGGGGGTTTGAACAAACCTCCCTTCTATAAGGGGTGAAGCCACAATGGTGGTTTACAATTGAATTGAGGTAGAAAAAATCACAAAAAATGAATGCATGGAAAAAAACTTGATTTTAGGGGTTCGTACGAACCTATTGGTTTGACCAAACCCATTAGGGATTCACTAAAACCTGGGTTCGAGCAAACCCTTTTAGTGCTTTCCCACCAAAAAAACCAAAAAAAAACCTTATAAAAGTGGGGTTCGAATGAACTAGGGTTCGAAGCTCGAACCCCTAGGGGTTCATTTGAACCCCCCTTGTTCCTCATCCCCCCCTGAGACACAAAAAAACCCTAAATTTTGGCACTTCGGAGCTCGGGTTGAGGATGAAAATAGATGAATCTTCACAAACCCAACTGGAATCAAGTAGTCCTCAGAATGAGCTATCCAGTGAATATAATTTTAATATGTTTTGGTTTCATTATGTATTTGTTTTTTTAGTTTTATTAAACATAGGTTTTTCATTAAAAATAACGGTCTCTGTTCTGCACATATGGAAAAATAGCAGATTATCAAAAGAAAATTGAAAAATATGAGTGCACCAAATAATGAAGTCATTGATCCAACAAAAAAAAAAAAAATTTGATATATACAAAAAAAGTCATGCATTATACGGCCGCGCTATGTCTGAATTGTAATTGGTTTGACTTCGAAACTTGATTAAAGAAAATATTCAATAAAAAATTATCTAACCAAGTGGAAGCACTAGATATCAGAGTTATGAATCTAAATTCAAAAGAATTAGAATTTTATCCTTCATGGAAAAAAAAATTATGCGTTATACAGTGCTGCCTCACTTTTTAAAAATGCTATTTTTTTGAGAAAAAACAATTTTCGTGGGAGATCGAAAAGAAGTGCAATCTAATTCAAAAAATTGGAAAAAATATTTTTAGAATCTACAGACAAAATGTGATGAGACTCTAGTTTGCATCATCTTCAAATTCTTCACGGTTTAGCTGCTATAGGTGCCAAAATGTGAAGATTTAGTTAATAATAATAATTTCAATGTCCAGTTTGGCCAAAAATTGTAAACCACTATTGTGGGATCACCCTAAGGGGTTTTGATGGTTTTTTGGTGGAAAACTATTAGGAGGGTTCACCTAAACCTAGGTTCTAGCAAACCCCTAATGGGTTCATTCGAACCAATAGGTTCGTACGAGCCCCTAAAATCAATTTTTTTGCCATGCATTTATTTTTTGTGAGTTTTCCCTCCTCACTTCAATTGTAAACCACTATTGTGGCTTCACCCATTAGTAAAATTTTTATTTCCATAGAAGGAAAATGAATACTACTATTGCCAACAGTTGATACTTTACTCTCTTGTCTACAAGGACTATGTGTATCCACAACCAATGACAATTGCAGTAGCTCAAATTCTAATGGCTATTGGGCATTTTCTTTTTGCAATGGGTTGGCCTGGATCTCTATATACAGGGACTTTTCTTTTTGGTCTAGGATATGATTTCAAATTCAAAAGCACATATAAATAGCAAGTCTCGTGGTTTTCTTACTCAAATTCAGAAAACTATTAGATGTACAAAATTGAAAAATATAAGAAAACTGAAGTTTCTCAGAGCAAGCAAGCTTAGATAAATTGTACCCATTTAAAATATGAAAACAAGTAGTTGTCACTGTCTGGACAATAGAAAGTCACAACCATTGAATTAGTATTCAATAAGGCATGCTCATTTTCAAACATACTAAAACAAACTTGGACTCATTCAATAAAAAGTAGCGTGCATATATGCCAGTTGACATAAAAGTCTTTGTGAGTGCATCAAAAAGTAGGTTTCACTAAGAGGTTGCAACTACATCATCTAACAAAATTTTGCTTTCTAAAATTCTTTGATCGATGTTCATACCCTATTCGAGAGCTCTCAACCATGTTCATACCCTATTTTGACATATGTTTTCTAATTATGCAAGTGACTTACCTCAAGATTATGCACAAATTGTGTTGTGCTCTCAATGATGCCGATAACAAAAATAGGGCAGAGTTTGCGAGAAAAATTGTATCCTCATTATTTTACTCTGAGTATTCATACAGTTTCTTATTTTCAGGTTGCACCTCACCAAATTGCAGAAGTGAAAGGTCAATACTAGCAAAGAAGAGTTTAGAGGAGCAAAAACCAAAAGTGGCAGCAAAGCAGTCAAAAAAGTAGGGTTCCTCCATTTCAATTCATGAGCAATTTTTTCATCTCTTATTCCTCATTTGTTTGAGGCTCACACAACAAGGATTATCATAATGCATTATTATGGTTTTATTGTGTTGAACTAATTCACAACTCAGGCGATTGCAATTAGTTTGAGTTTGTTCTAATCTTTAATAATTGATCACTACACATTCCCTTGTAGAGAGTTTGAGTTATTTAGAATTTGCAGTTTAACAACGGGAAAGGATACTTACCTCTGGCCTCTAATATAGGGCAAGCTAATAATAATGTTTTCTAGCATAGAAATTGGGATGATTTTTTTCAGATAATATAGTTGGAAATGCTCTCATAGACATGTATACCAAATGTGGAAGCATAGAAGAGGCACCTAAACTGTTTGACAAAATGCCTGAAATAGCTATTTTGTTTTTCCTTGGAGCCCCTACTTGTAAATCTGTGGTTTACAATATGAAACAATTTACAAGTTCAACAAACACATATAATAATTTACAACTGCATTGCTTCGTCATTAGAATTTCAACTTCCATAGACACCATACAATATCCTTCTTTTGTTTGAGTTTCTTATTATAATCTTTGAATTTGGTATCTTAGCTATGGTTAAAGGAGAGGAAAAGAAAATGAACCTCATTCAACATTCCCACAAGCTTCTCTTTTTTCATTTGAAATCTTGTCTTTCTACTTGTGTTAATTCAGAACCACAATTCATAGAAATCTCTTATGTGGCAGTTGTTAAACAATTCTTTCCATCAACTTCTTCATTATTTTCACTATTTTCTAGATGCTTGGATGAATTGGGCTTCATACCCTTGCCCACTTTGACAAATTCAACAAGAAATTGTTGTTCTACTTTGAGGTATTTGGGATGCATCAGGATATTGGGGCCTCCCAATGCTCCAGCTGGAGTAAAATCTAGTTGGACTTGTTTGGTTGGCCTAGGGAAATGAATAATATTGACAAAATGATTTCCAAATACCTCACCTATTGAGGGATATTGGAAAGGGCCAATATTTCCTTCCCACTTGTCTATAGTTTTATCATCCATTGCTCCATTTTCTTCTGAAGTGACGAATGAAATTGGAGAAGAAGATGATGGTTATGGTTTTGATGTAGCGCCCGTCGTGCAAACCCCAGAGAACACACACATAATGCGAATAATTTTATTTTATTTTTTAAATAATAGAAGTAACATGTAACAACATTAAACCATAAACACATAGCATAACACATAACATTAACACACTTGGTTCTCTGGGGCACGCGAGGTTACTTTGCAATCACAAAACAGAATAAAGCTAACGTAAACAACATAACCATTTAATTTATAAAAACTATATACAATGATACAACTGATAGCCATGATGCGAGTATGACAACATCGCACAATTACATCCATGATAAATCTTTTAACATGATCCAATTCAAACCTAACTATTACATCGTTGAAATAATATTACATTACAATTTTCTTTGATACATGATTTACATTGAATTTCCCAACATGGGGATTGATACAAGAATAAAGAACATGAAGTACAACTGATCACTGGAACATCTGCACTGCGGAAAGCTGAGATGACAAGACGCTGATGGGGAACCCAACGGGTGCGGAGCACGTTCCACCCAACCATGTGAATTACGAAGTAACTCACCCCCCGTGCTCAGAGGTGACGAGGAAGTGAACCCGACCATGGATGTCAACCGACTCAACAACAATATGAAATGAAACAAGTACAACTCAATCATGCAATGCACAACCAACGACGTACTCAAATCACATAACCAGTTAAACCAATAAACTCATCACAATAACATGAAGTACTATCACTTAACAATCATAAAACAAATTCACAGAATTCAAAGAACATCACGAGGAGATAACATCCAGAGGCAACAACAACAAAACACAAGGGTGTCAAGTGGAGAGTGTCATCGCATAGCTCTCATGGGATTTCCTGGCCCTTCCTCCAACTGAGGCGCCGGCACCCATCTATGGATATCCTGGCCCTTCCTCCTAACTGAGGCGCCGGCACCATAGGGTAGCTAATGCGGAGCCAATAGTCTCTCATGAGGACGAGACTCTGACTTTGCCGACCACGGCCTTCTCAGTCTATCACTAGTCTAAGGTAGCCCTAATGCATAGCCGAGGAATCCAAAGTTTTATTATCTTGTATTTTTAAACTACCCATCCCCCTAAATCTGTTGTTTAGGTTATCACTTGTTTACTACTCTTCGAGGGTTATCCTGGCCCTTCCTCATCCGAGGTGCCGGCGCCCACGAAGAGCCACTCTCCCACCTATGACCCCTAACATATCTCAAATCAGGCAAGGGTTGGACTAACACATAAAGTCATAAAACCAAAATCCAAAACACGAGGCATAAACCATCTCGCAACTGCACATAAGCAACAAACTTGCAAACCCGTCCAACCCTTCCTAGCATAACACCAATAACGCTCAACAGCATAAACAAGAGAAATTAACATTTAAATTCACAAGCCTCTGGAACAGAATTTCACAGTCCAATACGGTTCCCACATCGACGACACTGAACGAGGAAACTACAACAGGAAAGGAAAACTCACATCACATTCACAAGGTTGTACTATTTCGTTTCTTCCGACCCATTGATACAAGTAAATTCAATTGTTTTCAACAAGTTCTACAAACACAATTAAAAGCTAATGCTTGTCTATCAGATTTATTTAGAACAAAGAATGATACACGTTACCCAATTTCAATAAATACAATTTAACAAAATTAAATATAAAAGAAATTCCACCTAAAATTTACATTTATACCATATAATAAATTTCACCAAAATTAATAATCATCATAATCTTATTTAAATAATGTAGCATTAAATAATTATAAGTTTTATTCTATTTATTTCATTTTTACTTTATAACTTTAAAATAAACATATTATAACTAAATTTCCATAAAAAAAAATAAATTTAAAAACAAAATAAAATAAAAACAAAATATTAAATATAAATAAATTTATTTAATTATACAAATAAAAAAAATAAATTAAAAAAAAACAAAATAATAAAAAATAAAATGGCGCCATTTTCGTCTGCTTCAAGAGTCCCTAAGGATTCCAGCAGAGACAAAGAATTTAAGGGACGCGGACAAGAACGTGCTGGACTGCGGGATCTGTTAGCCCCTTTGGATCAGCTTCGCTAGTTCTTAGGGATCACAAGGGCAAATTTTTAGGCTGCCGGGTATGCCAGAGTGACTGGCACACCCTTCCCTCCCAAAAACCTAATTTATTTTTTTTTTTTAAACATAAATACAATCTTTAAAACACGAAATTTCTTAAATTTATTTTTTTGAAAAAAAACATGCACGAAATATTTACTGCGCATAGTCAATCACGGATTTCAAAAATCCGATTTTCGTTTTCTGATAAAAACCATATAAATATTTAACAGTAAGGATTTTAATGGAGATAAAGTAGAGATATATATATATATGTATATATATATATATATATATAAATCAGGGAATAAATATGTCAATAAACACCCAAACACACATATATTTCAACATGAGGGCAGAAGTACAGAGACAAATATTAAATTGGAGAACAAAAGAATAAAATAGAGCAATAAATATTTACACATACCCAGATATTTTCAAATTTTCAAAAGCATTGTTTTTCAAGAGGGGAAATCACTTTTCTCTAAATACTATTTTGATAATTTGTATGTTTCAGAAGATTGGGTTTTTTCTTTGTTTTGACAATATCTGGAACCATATAATAACTTTGATTTTCCTTGTTTTCTAGTATGATAACTTTCCCTAGTTTCAGTTTTCAACAGAGGGTTTTCTACATTTACAAAAATTATTTTTAATACAATATATTTTTTTTTCTTTTCAGAAACAACCCAAAAAGGTATGAGAAGAGAATGACGAGA
Organism: Sequoia sempervirens; assembly: GCA_007258455.2. NCBI lineage: Eukaryota > Viridiplantae > Streptophyta > Pinopsida > Cupressales > Cupressaceae > Sequoia > Sequoia sempervirens. The sequence continues at coordinate 199,534 of VDFB02355252.1, read as the reverse complement.
GAAACCTGGAGTCCAATGCGAATTTGAAGATGCCTGCTTGACTCTGATGCTCTCGAATCCGATTCCAATCCTTAGTCCAGAACGAACTCCACCTTCACTTGAGCACTTCCACTTTCTGTTTCTTCTGTGTGTGTGTGATAACTCTCAAGAATTCATTATTAAATAAAATATATTCCTCATCTCTCCAAAGCTCTCCAAAAATCTCAGATAAAAGAAAAATCAATCTTTAAAACAAGCTTTCTTTTCAACACTCAAACCCTATTGGCTCACACTGTCTTTTCATTCTTTTATTTGTTTTTATTACTTTAATTCCCTTTTTTCAACTTTTCTTGCAACTCACATCTCAAATTTATTTTAAATAATTTATTCTCATAATTATCCACCACCAATTTAATTGATTAAAATAATTAAGCTATATTTAATATTTAATTATTATTTAATTGCAATATATGATTTTCAAAATAATTAAAATAATTAAATATTTAATTACAATATAATCAGCATTAAAATAAATAATCTATTTCCAACATTAAGATAAATCATAATTATAAATGCCCTCATAATAAAATAAGACAAAGCACAAACACAACAGACAAGAACGACAATTACACAAAATCAACTATACCAAACAGATGAGACGACCTGACATCATGGAACGGGAGGACTTCATCGTCACCTCTGTATCAACATTTAACCGTTGGGTTATTTGGTGCTCGCCCTGTCCTGCCGAAGCAGGTGGAATCGAGACTTATACCTGCAATCCTGCATACAAACGAAGTTGTGTACATGTGCATATAAACATATATATCAAAGCATTAAATCAAGTTACTGCATTGTGAGAAGGAATTGCAACATAACAGGGCACTCGCGAACGAGTGATGCCATATTGTCCTTCATCACACCTATTCTAACAATTATAATTTAATTGATAAAAATAACATTTCTAAACTAACAATTCATCTCGTAATCCTATCTAATTAAATTATTGCATCATAATACAATTCTGAAAATCAACTAACATAACCAACCATAATATCATATGAAATAAACATGTCCATAACGAAATAATAGCATCATCTAACTAACCCAATCAAACAATACCATCATAGTCATAAGTAGCAAACAACGCATTGAAAAATACTAAATCCAAACAATAAGGGGAGGGGTATTACATCCTCCCCCTCTTAAAATCGGCTTACTCCTGGAAGCCGGTAAACAAAAAGGAAATAAGGTTCCCCAATACAGGAGACATCCTCACTCACCAAGACGGCGAACTAATCACCAATAGGAAATAGAATCAAGCTCACACATAAGAGTAAGAAATAATAATACAAGTATTAGTAACATGGGGGTATTACATCCTCCCCCCCAAGGATATGGCTTACTCCAGGAAGCCATTAAATAGATAAGAGTAAGCACACAACAACATGCAAAAATCACGCCAAAAACCACACACATAACTCACATCACTGGAAACCGCATCACACAATGACACAAGGGTTCATAGTGCATCCTTGATAGGAAGGATATCGGTGCATTGCGCACTACACCGAGGGTCCTATCCATTCCCATCAGTTTCCTGCACCATTGCCCTGAAACCGGCTAACAGAAGAAACTCAGGTTCACAACAATGACAACGGTAAAGTGAAACTCTAGACTCTAGGGACTAAACGCAAGGTTACATAGTGAGCACACATAGTGCCCAATGTATGAACCTATGCTCTAATACCAAGTTGTAGCGCCCGTCGTGCAAACCCCAGAGAACACACACATAATGCGAATAATTTTTTTTTTTTTTTTAAATAATAGAAGTAACATGTAACAACATTAAACCATAAACACATAGCATAACACATAACATTAACACACTTGGTTCTCTGGGGCACGCAAGGTTACTTTGCAATCACAAAACAGAATAAAGCTAACGTAAACAACATAACCATTTAATTTATAAAAACTATATACAATGATACAACTGATAGCCATGATGCGAGTATGACAACATCGCACAATTACATCCATGATAAATCTTTTAACATGATCCAATTCAAACCTAACTATTACATCGTTGAAATAATATTACATTACAATTTTCTTTGATACATGATTTACATTGAATTTCCCAACATGGGGATTGATACAAGAATAAAGAACATGAAGTACAACTGATCACTGGAACATCTGCACTGCGGAAAGCTGAGATGACAAGACGCTGATGGGGAACCCAACGGGTGCGGAGCACGTTCCACCCAACCATGTGAATTACGAAGTAACTCACCCCCCGTGCTCAGAGGTGACGAGGAAGTGAACCCGACCATGGATGTCAACCGACTCAACAACAATATGAAATGAAACAAGTACAACTCAATCATGCAATGCACAACCAACGACGTACTCAAATCACATAACCAGTTAAACCAATAAACTCATCACAATAACATGAAGTACTATCACTTAACAATCATAAAACAAATTCACAGAATTCAAAGAACATCACGAGGAGATAACATCCAGAGGCAACAACAACAAAACACAAGGGTGTCAAGTGGAGAGTGTCATCGCATAGCTCTCATGGGATTTCCTGGCCCTTCCTCCAACTGAGGCGCCGGCACCCATCTATGGATATCCTGGCCCTTCCTCCTAACTGAGGCGCCGGCACCATAGGGTAGCTAATGCGGAGCCAATAGTCTCTCATGAGGACGAGACTCTGACTTTGCCGACCACGGCCTTCTCAGTCTATCACTAGTCTAAGGTAGCCCTAATGCATAGCCGAGGAATCCAAAGTTTTATTATCTTGTATTTTTAAACTACCCATCCCCCTAAATCTGTTGTTTAGGTTATCACTTGTTTACTACTCTTCGAGGGTTATCCTGGCCCTTCCTCATCCGAGGTGCCGGCGCCCACGAAGAGCCACTCTCCCACCTATGACCCCTAACATATCTCAAATCAGGCAAGGGTTGGACTAACACATAAAGTCATAAAACCAAAATCCAAAACACGAGGCATAAACCATCTCGCAACTGCACATAAGCAACAAACTTGCAAACCCGTCCAACCCTTCCTAGCATAACACCAATAACGCTCAACAGCATAAACAAGAGAAATTAACATTTAAATTCACAAGCCTCTGGAACAGAATTTCACAGTCCAATACGGTTCCCACATCGACGACACTGAACGAGGAAACTACAACAGGAAAGGAAAACTCACATCACATTCACAAGGTTGTACTATTTCGTTTCTTCCGACCCATTGATACAAGTAAATTCAATTGTTTTCAACAAGTTCTACAAACACAATTAAAAGCTAACGCTTGTCTATCAGATTTATTTAGAACAAAGAATGATACACGTTACCCAATTTCAATAAATACAATTTAACAAAATTAAATATAAAAGAAATTCCACCTAAAATTTACATTTATACCATATAATAAATTTCACCAAAATTAATAATCATCATAATCTTATTTAAATAATGTAGCATTAAATAATTATAAGTTTTATTCTATTTATTTCATTTTTACTTTATAACTTTAAAATAAACATATTATAACTAAATTTCCATAAAAAAAAATAAATTTAAAAACAAAATTAAAAACAAAATATTAAATATAAATAAAAATATATATAAATTTATTTTAATTACACAAATAAAATAAATAAAATAAATAAATAATAAAATAAACAAGGCCATCAAGTCTCGCCATGATTCCATATTGACCTCTGTGGATCTGGTTATGACTCCAAGAGTCCTTGACTGCACTGCCAGACTTTGATCTGCCGCTAGCCTTTGGGCCATAGGAGGGAGGGACCCACGCACTCCCTTCCCAAAAAAAACTTTTAAATTATTTTTTTTTTTAAAAACATAAATACAATCTTTAAAAAAAACACGAAATTTCATAAACTTTATTTTAAAAAAAAAAACATGCACGAAATATTTACTGCGCACAGTCAATCACGGATTTCAAAAATCCGATTTTCGTTTTCTGATAAAAACCATATAAATATTTAACAGTAAGGATTTTAATGGAGATAAAGTAGAGATATATATATATATGTATATATATATATATATATATAAATCAGGGAATAAATATGTCAATAAACACCCAAACACACATATATTTCAACATGAGGGCAGAAGTACAGAGACAAATATTAAATTGGAGAACAAAAGAATAAAATAGAGCAATAAATATTTACACATACCCAGATATTTTCAAATTTTCAAAAGCATTGTTTTTCAAGAGGGGAAATCACTTTTCTCTAAATACTATTTTGATAATTTGTATGTTTCAGAAGATTGGGTTTTTTCTTTGTTTTGACAATATCTGGAACCATATAATAACTTTGATTTTCCTTGTTTTCTAGTATGATAACTTTCCCTAGTTTCAGTTTTCAACAGAGGGTTTTCTACATTTACAAAAATTATTTTTAATACAATATATTTTTTTTTCTTTTCAGAAACAACCCAAAAAGGTATGAGAAGAGAATGACGAGAGAAACCTGGAGTCCAATGCGAATTTGAAGATGCCTGCTTGACTCTGATGCTCTCGAATCCGATTCCAATCCTTAGTCCAGAACGAACTCCACCTTCACTTGAGCACTTCCACTTTCTGTTTCTTCTGTGTGTGTGTGATAACTCTCAAGAATTCATTATTAAATAAAATATATTCCTCATCTCTCCAAAGCTCTCCAAAAATCTCAGATAAAAGAAAAATCAATCTTTAAAACAAGCTTTCTTTTCAACACTCAAACCCTATTGGCTCACACTGTCTTTTCATTCTTTTATTTGTTTTTATTACTTTAATTCCCTTTTTTCAACTTTTCTTGCAACTCACATCTCAAATTTATTTTAAATAATTTATTCTCATAATTATCCACCACCAATTTAATTGATTAAAATAATTAAGCTATATTTAATATTTAATTATTATTTAATTGCAATATATGATTTTCAAAATAATTAAAATAATTAAATATTTAATTACAATATAATCAGCATTAAAATAAATAATCTATTTCCAACATTAAGATAAATCATAATTATAAATGCCCTCATAATAAAATAAGACAAAGCACAAACACAACAGACAAGAACGACAATTACACAAAATCAACTATACCAAACAGATGAGACGACCTGACATCATGGAACGGGAGGACTTCATCGTCACCTCTGTATCAACATTTAACCGTTGGGTTATTTGGTGCTCGCCCTGTCCTGCCGAAGCAGGTGGAATCGAGACTTATACCTGCAATCCTGCATACAAACGAAGTTGTGTACATGTGCATATAAACATATATATCAAAGCATTAAATCAAGTTACTGCATTGTGAGAAGGAATTGCAACATAACAGGGCACTCGCGAACGAGTGATGCCATATTGTCCTTCATCACACCTATTCTAACAATTATAATTTAATTGATAAAAATAACATTTCTAAACTAACAATTCATCTCGTAATCCTATCTAATTAAATTATTGCATCATAATACAATTCTGAAAATCAACTAACATAACCAACCATAATATCATATGAAATAAACATGTCCATAACGAAATAATAGCATCATCTAACTAACCCAATCAAACAATACCATCATAGTCATAAGTAGCAAACAATGCATTGAAAAATACTAAATCCAAACAATAAGGGGAGGGGTATTACATTTGAGTTCCCTATTAGACCTCATCTTCCAGCATTCTCTGGTGCATTCTCATCAGCCCAAGCAAGGGATGTATTCAAAAGTGAAATGGAATTTGAGAACAATTCTGACAGGGATGGAGCTAATACAATTTGTGAGGAGATTGATAATCTCTCAATAGATGAGATTATGAAAAGTCCCATTTTTAGTGAAGAAGAAAATGAGGATTTGATGTGCATAGACTTGGGTGAAAGTCCAAGTGGCCTAAACACTTCAGAGAATTTAAAAAAGAGTCCTCCTAGCAATCTAGGTTTGCACCAGCTCCACAATGGGTTCTCTCAAAGAACCAAACATAAAAAATCATCTACTGAAACCATATCAAAGTCTTAATTGGAAGGATATGGAAATGGTCTTATTTATGATAAAGAAAAGAAGAGTTTGGGTGTGAACAATAAAATAGTGTCATTTGATGTAGTAGGAGCATCTGTATCACAAGATATTACTCAGATAAATTGGTTTATGATGAATAGACTTCTTGTGCAAAAGGAAATACCGAGCAAATGGTAGATTCTAAGTCTTTAGTGCAGGATGAAATTAAGAATGCAACACCCAAAAAGTCTAGATAACTTGATACAAAAGAATTTGTTTACAATGGCCAAGAAAAGTCACAGGCAAACCAAGATCCCAGTAAGGAAAATGGTAATAGTTTCTCACATGGATCAAGTAAAGGAGATAACCTTCTCTCAAAAGATGAGATGGGGATTTGTAAAACAGTGGATTCATAGTGATTCCCAAAGTAGACATAGATAACTTTTAACTTAGATGGAAAAGGTTTTGTTTCTATAGGTGACAAAATAGATGATAACAAAGGAAAAGGTGGAAGCCATACTTCATAACAAAGTGTGGGCATTGCAGGGGAAGTTGTTCAGTCTATCTCTTCTGAAATAAGTAGTTGTGACAAAGATGATAAGTGCATCATGGATCATCCAATCCATGCAAAAAAAATATTGTAAATGCCACTTCTAGCCTAGTAAATGGACCAAGAGAGCTTGGAAAGGTTTTTTTTTCATTTGGAAGCAAGCAAAGTCCAATGGAAAATGGACATGCACAATAAAGGAAAGTTGTATAAGACGAGAAACAGAGGGGGCATTTAGGCTTCTGGGTAGGAGGGAGGAAGAAAAATTTGCAAGTGGTAGATTTCTAGGTCTAGAAGAAGATAGATTTAGCAGCAGTAGAAGAATGCCTTATAGCTTAGAAGAACAAGAGGATCATTTTGAATAGAGTGGGGAGGAATTTGAAGCAACATTTTATCGAGAGGATGGAATCCTTCTTGTTGAAGAGGCAGATGATGAAGATCAGTGGAATAGGAGGGAGCCTCAGGTCTTTCGCAGACATCTTGATCATGTAGATGCACTAGGCCTTAACAAAACAACTTTGAGGCTCAGATACTCATTAATTGGCTTGTTACTTCTTTGCTACAAAGCCATATAGTAAAATGCTCTCGTCTAATAGTAAAGAGTAAGTATTTAATTTTATGAAGAGCCATAGATAAAACCACAGAACCAATGCCTTCATTTAAAGATAACAACAACAGACTTGTTTTAGAATGAAATAAAACACCACAAAAAAAAATCACCGTTCAAGGATTTCCCCAGAAAAAAACTCATTGAAACCATGGCAAGCGACTTACATCAATATTGTCCTAGCTGTATACCTGTTTACCACATTCGATTGTAGAGTGCAAGGGCTTCCTTGCATGAGTTCTCTTTTATTAATATATTCCACAAGAAAAGGTGTGGCTCATACATTTGATCTAAAAACAGGTGTGCATCAGCTAAGCCTCTTAGCTTTGTATATATAATTACAAGTTTGGAAGCCAACCAGATATTTTTATGGAGTCCAGAGACGAGTATGTGAGCGTGGAATTGCTTCAGCGACTTCAGCTTAGTGCACGCCTCCATCCTTTCTTCAACGCCAATGGAAATCAAGGAGCAAAATTTAAAATAAACGTAAAACACAGAATTTTCGTAAACATTAAGATTGCGATGAGAAAATGGCCAGGGAAGAAATCCCCCTCGAAATGCCTTTAAATATCAAACTATTACGAAACCCTACAAAAGCATTTCGATACAGAAAAATGTTGAGGTTACACGAAACAAGAATTTTTTTAATGGACATTCTACAAGCAAATAATGAAACCCTACCAAATGAATCACAAACGGGCCAAATTTGCAAGAAATATGTTATAAAACCCTACCATTATGGCAGTGGAGAATCGAACTGAGACCTCTGAAAACATGTAGTGGAATATGAAGAGTGACAGAGTGTCCCCTAAGGCATAAAGCGGCGGTGTAAAATTTTGTTTTTAGGCATGACGGAATGTTCCAATTTCTCAGGCGTGAGAGAAGGGGCGACGAGAGTAAATGCAACAATAAAATATCAGACGCAGGTGGCATGTCTCTCCAACCGATAATTGCAAGTGGAATGTACTCTCTGCAACGGACGTAAGTGGAGACTGTCGATAGACAAAGGAAGGCATGAAAACCTCACTGAGGGACACGAGGGGAGAAGCCGAAACAGGGCTTAAATTTGATGGCCATATGGTCGTATTTGGTCATTTTAGCTGTAAAATACAATTAAAATTTTAGGAAGACTGTATCACTTGAAAGGAAGAATTTTAGTTAAACTGTTAAAATTTCTATGTAATTATTCTTATATATGTTTTTTCAATCTACATATATTTTTCTTAAAATAGGTAATCTTTAATATTTGAAAGGAAACTTCAAATAAATGACCATCACAAAAAAATTGATTGACAGGCAAGGTCGACCGTCAAATTTAAGCCCTGAATGGAAACAGCCGAAAAAATGACCAAAAAATATGAATTGATGAGATTCCATCAATCGTAGTCCCTTGCAATTTGCACCATTCGTGTGAAAAGAGGTTGGAGAAGTTCAGCATGGGGACGCCTTTGGCATAAATATTCTTTCCATACATATTTGTATATAATCCTCTAAAAGCTTAGACACATATATATATAATCCTTTTAAAATATTAAGAATTTCATTATAATATACTATAATCTTTATTTATATATTCATTTGTTAGAGATATGTAATTTTAGGGTTAGATTTAAGGTCAAAATTAGGGTTAAGGTTTGATCAAGGTATGAGGAGAATTAAGCACACTTACACATCCTAGCACACTAAGCTTTTAAAGATATTACTCAACACCATTTTTTTTTGGTGAAATGGTTTTCCCAAATGATTTAGTTAGCCTAGAAATTAGAACACAACTGCAAATTTTTAATACATGGAATATATCAAACACATTCATTTTGTCATCTACATGATTAAATTTTAAACTATATTCAAATCATTTCATCATCACAATTCTGATAATTAAATTTATTATTACTTTATATTTAATTTAACAAACATCATTTTAATTATTTACTCCAATTTATTATTTAATTAATGTAAATTTATTATAATTGTTTTCTTTAAATTTATTTAACTAGCACTTGCATCTAAAGGAAAAAGAATGTTCCCATCCAATTGTCAAATGACTTTTATGTGATAAGTGAGATTTTGGAAGTTTTTACTTAATATTTTAGAAGCTTTTACTATTAAACAGCAGCTGATTTACCATTAAACGGTAGCTAAAACTTGTTTACTGACAACTCAATAGTAATTTGTAGACATAAAACTTGTTTAACACTCAAATCTCACAACTATATATAACCTATCCACTAATAACTTGGATTCTAGAGACAAATAGTTCAATGTAAGGTCAAACTCTATGCTTTGACCGTACGCAATAGAAGCAACGAGCGAGGAAATTACCCTTAAGCTTTCCTGTCCACTTATCCGAATAAAATATAGTACAGCCCTTGATCTCCAGAAGGGCCATTCACTTACGGTATTATAAAATCATTTCAGCAATTTCCTCTTCCCTACCGGACACTGAAACTGAAAATTGCGAGGAAGGAGACATAGGTAGTAGAATTACAATTGAACACTTCATGTCGGTAACAGAGACTTTTCATAATATCCTATCATGACGCAACAGTGGCATTTTCATGAGTTATTTAATGACGCTGACTGGCTTTACAATTTCTATAGCTTCTTTTGCTGCGAGGCCTGCTCTCAAGGCAACCTCACAAAATGGCTATGGAGATGTGGTCGAATCTCTGGGCGCTCACGCCAGCCATTATTTTCATGGCCAGGGATTACCTCCCTCGCGAAATCTATGAATATTTCGCAGAACCACTGCGCAGGCTTGCCCAATTTTTGTCTCCGTACGTGACTTTAGTGATTGAGGAGAACGAAGGCATCAAGATCAGCGATCTTTACGAATCGGTGCAGATTTATTTGAGCTCGCTATCATCTTTTGCCGCCGCCAGATTGAAGCTCAGCAAGCCTAAAAATGCCAAGGCCTTTACCTTCACCATGGACAAAGACCAACAAATCATGGACGAATTTCATGGCGTCAAAGCCTGGTGGACTAGCCGTAGCAGAAAGACCAAGCCGCCTCTGTTCTCCAGGTATAACGCCTCCGACGAAAAGCACCAATTTGAGCTCAAATTCCACAAGAAGGACAAAGCCAGGATATTTGAATCCTATCTGCCGCATGTAATTGCAGAGGCCAAAATCAGGGAGTTGAAAAAACGGCACCGGAAAATTTACACCAACAAAGGGGGTAAATCGCACTCGTACGAGGACAGAAACCGCATTTGGACGCCGGTGGTTTTCGAGCACCCTGCAACTTTCGAAACCCTAGCTCTTGACCCGGAGGTAAAGGATGACATAATGCAGGACTTCAGGAAGTTTACTCAGAGGGAAGATTATTATAAGAAGGTCGGCCGTGCGTGGAAACGGGGTTATTTGCTCTACGGCCCGCCCGGCACCGGAAAATCGAGCATGATCGCTGCCATTTCGAATTTTCTCGAGTATGACATTTATGACCTGGAGTTAACCGAGGTCAAGAACAACACTGAGCTCAGGAGGCTTTTGATTGGGACTACGAGTAAGTCTGTTATCGTGATCGAGGACATCGATTGCTCGCTGGATTTGTCCAGCCGGAAAAAGAAGGCGAAGAAAAAGAGCGAGGAAGAGCAAAACCCTGAGAAAGAGGAGAACGACAGTGAGGATAGCAAGGTTACTTTGTCAGGGGTTTTGAATTTTACAGACGGTTTGTGGTCGTGCTGCGGCAGCGAGAGGATTATTATTTTTACGACAAATCATGTTGAGAGGCTGGACCCTGCGCTTCTTCGGTCGGGGCGCATGGATAGGCATATTCATTTGTCTTTCTGCACTTGTCTTGCCTTTAAAGTTCTTGCTCGAAATTATCTTGGCGTTGAAGATCATCCTCTGTTTGAACAAGTTGAGGTTTTGATGGAGGAGGCACAGATCACGCCGGCGGATGTGACTGAGGAATTGATGAGGGCGAATGACGATCCCACCGCTGCTCTTGAAAAGCTCATCGAGGCTCTGCGCCGGGCTATAGAAAAGGCTGCCGTGAAAAATGAGATTTCACCGGAGAATGAAACTGTAGAAGAAAATTTAGTTGCAGAAGAATCTTCTCCGGTCGCTATTATAGTTGAAGATTCTAGTTTAAATTGAAAATTTTCAGCAGAATAGGAATATGTTTGTACTTAATGTCGTATGCCTTTTTTCTTACTGTAGTTCTACTCTGTGCGTGGTTATTATTGTCGATCATCAGGAGAACTCTCACCATGAAAAAATAATTTGTAAGTTTTTTTCAGTATAAAGCCCCTATTTATTCAGCTTGATCATTAAACTCCATTGTTCTTATTAGTGTTTGATTTTATCTCTAATTTTCTTCGATATACAAAGAAAATTGTACTGTGAGCGGCGTTCAAAAAATTGCTTCTGGATTTGACGTTATAATTTGTTAATATTGATTAAAATGACTTGGCAATTCTGTTCTGCATACATATGTGAATTCAACTAATGTTTGATCGGTTTTATTGACTGACATAAAAATGATTGTATAAGTGTTTCTTAGTTAGACAACTGTAGATATTTACTTGAATTCTTATTAATTGATAATTTTTCTCATGACGTCAGCAGACTTTTTTTTTTTTTTAAAATTATTTTGGGTAGGGGTGGCATGCACTAAAAAAATGATTGAATGAGTGCTTCTACTTACAAAAGCAAACCATTTATTAATTGATAATTTTTAGTTCTGCCCATGAGAGAATATAAAGCATTCATTTAATTCAATTTTTTTGAGTGATAGTGACAATCCAACCAATAAACATCTAGAATTAAAAATTTTACCAACAATTTTATATAGTGTATTTTAAATTGTCTATTTATAAAATTGTTAAAATATTATTTATATTTCTTTTTATTGGTTCATGTTGTCAACAGTCATTGCAAAAATTAGATTTTTTTTATTTTTTTTATAAATTATGTGCAATGCAATGCATTTAATTCATGAATCAAATTTCAAACCTATTAATAACTTGAATGACATGAGCACTATTACATACATCATCATATAATTACATTGTTGACTTACAAGTATTATTTTACATATTTTATTTAATAATTGGTAAGATTTTCAAACTTATTAAATAAATGTGAGTACACTCAATGCATATTTTATATTTGTTTATCAAGTGTGTATTAAATATCACAATAAAATCTATCTATCTTTAATAAATATCAAAAAAAAAATTATGTATCTATAATTAATATTTCAATAAAATCTATTTTAAAAAATATACATGTAATAATATAATTTAGCAAAGCAAAAATTACATAAATATCACATTATCAAAAAGATAAAAATAAATAAATATATATATATATGGAATTATTATAATAATATATTTGTATAATTGCATATTTTTTATTTTTGGAACATTAGTTAACTATAATAATAACATTATACAACAACAAACAATTATATTACACCCCTACTTACTTCTATTAACTAAATGTTTAAAACAACAAAACACACCCATATGAATTTTATTTTTTATTTATGCAACATTAATCAACTATAATAATAATATTATACAACAACAATCAATCACATTACACCCCTAGCTGCTTCGATTAACTAAATGTTTAAAACAACAAGTACACCCCACAAAAAAAATTATTTTTATTTTTCAATATTAATCAATTATAATAATGACATTATAAAACAACAAAAAATCACATTAAACCCCTAGCTAATTCTATTAAGTAGATGTTTAAAACAACCAAGCACACTCCACAATGGGTAGAACCTAACGCAAATGCGTCTCTTGTTTTCGTAAGGTCAACATTCTTTTTATAAAGCTCACTAAGCAATTGTAACCTCTGGAAAAGGTGGCATTGTTTTTTATTTGTTAATCATTGTCTTTTAAGGCGGGAGACCAATGTTTTTGGTGCACTCATGTCTATTAATGTATTCATCGGAAATCATGCTACTAATGTTTATGCTATAGTATGTGGGATTATTTTATTAATAGGGAATTTTGGCTTCTTTTTTTTTTTGCAATTTTCTCATTGGTTGTTGATATTTTCCTTATGGTTTTGTATTTTTCTAATTGCAAATTATTTTTGGGGCAAGAAAGGGAAAAATTAATCAATTCCTAATGTTTTGTTGCTATTGAAAATATTTCATGACTTTGTAATGTTCTTCGATATAGTCGTGTCTTTGCACCCAGCGTTTTTGTCGACGTGTGGCATTTTAACGAGGACATTGTGCATTTGTTAGTCCCTAATTTTTATTTATTGTGAATAGACTGAAGTGCAGGCATCATTAATGGCTTATGGTGGAAATCATGCTACTAATGTTTATGCTATAGTTTGTGGGATTATTTTATTAAAAGAATTTTGGCTTTTCTTCTTGCAATTTTCTCATTGGTTGTTGGTATTTTCCTCGTGGTTTTGTATTTTTCTAATTGCCAATTATTTTCGAGGCAAGAAACTTGGGAAAAATTTTATTCAATTCCTAATGTTTTGTTGCTATTGGAAATATTTCATGACTTTGTAATGTTCTTTGATATAGTTGTGTCTTCGCACCCAATGTTTCTATCGATGCGTCGTGTTTTAACGAGGACATTGTGCATTTATTAGTCTCTATTTTTTAATTATTGTGAATAGATTGAAGTGAAGGCGTCATTAATGGCTTATGGTGTGAAGTTTTAAGTCTATCGAGCAAAGGATTATTTACGTTGTTTATTCATTTGCTCAAATTGTTTAATGAGGGTGAAATCTGTGTTTGTTGAGAGGGTTTATATGTATCGTATTGAAAGCAAAAAAGGATGCATTTGTAAGTTCCTTTATCTTTTACACTATCATTTTTGTGTTGTTTATTCATTTTCTCATGTTGTTTGATGAGAGTATCTATGTTTATTAAGAGGGTTATGTCTATCATATTGAAGTGAAAAATGAGGCGTTTGTAAGTTCCTATATCTTTTACAGTGTCATTTTATAGTGTTTATCTTTTTATTTTATGGGTTAATGTCTATTATTTATTGTTCTATGCATTTTATGGGTTAATGTTTATTGTTTATTGTTCTCTACATTTTATGGGTTAATGTCTACTCTTCCCTATCTTTGAGTGCTTTTATGGGTTAGTCTCTATTGTTGAGTTAAAGACTTAACACCATAATTCATTAATGTTGATTTCTCTGTTGACCACGATTAAGAATGGAACTAATATTTTCTTTACAAATATACATGCCAACTACACTTCAATCTATTAAATGAAAATGAAAATTAGGTATCTAAATAAGTGCAAAATATCTTAGTATAAAATTATTTCATCAATTGGTAATGATTTGTTGCTATTGGAAATATTTCATGGCTTTGTAATTTGTTTTTTGATATAGTCGTGTCTTCGCACCTAGTGTTTTTGTTGACGTGTGGTGTTTTAATGAGGACATTTAGCATTTGTTAATCCCTAATTTTCATTTATTGCCAATAGACTGAAGTGCAGTTGTCAATAATGGATTGTGGTGTCAAGTTTTAAGGCTGCCGAGTAAAGGATTATTTGTGTTGTTTATTCATTTTCTCATATTGTTTGATGAGGGTGAAATCTGTCAAAAAAGGAGGCATTTGTGATTTCCTATATCTTTTATGCTATCATTTTTTCATTATTTATTCATTTGCTCAGATTGTTTGATGAGGGTGAAATCTATGTTTGTTGAGAGGGTTTATATCTATCATATTGGAAGCAAAAAATGACACGTTTAAATGTTCCTATATCTTTTACATTGTCATTTCATTTTTTTTATGTCCCTGTAATGGGTTAATCTCTGTTGTTCCTTATCATTGAGTGCTTTTATGGGTTGATGTGTGTTGTCCATTTAAATACTTAACACTATAATTCATAAATGCCAAGTTCTCTATTGGCCACCATTAACAATGCAACTAATGTTTTGTCTGTCATGCATAGATTCCAACTACACTTCAATCTATTAAATGTAAATTAGGTCTAGATAAGTGCAAAACTATTGGTGTAAAATTTGTGGTTGTTGGGAAGGTTTATAACTATCATGTTGGTATGCATGTTGTAACAAATATCTCTACATCATTTAAAAGCTCTCGTGTAGTTAGTCCCTGCATTTTAAGGCAGGAGACTAATGTTTTTGGTGTGCTCGTGCCTATTAATGCATTCATTGGAAATTGTGCTACTAATGTTTATGCTATAGTTTGTGGGATTATTTTATTAATAGGGAATTTTGGATTTTTTTGTAATTTTCTCACTGGATGTTGGTATTTTCCTCGTGGTTTTGTATTTTTCTGATTGCACAAATTATTCTTCGTAGAAAGAAAGGGAAAAATTTAATCAATTCCTAATGTTTTGTTGTTATTGGAAATATTTCATGACTTTGTAATGTTCTTTGTTATAATTGTGTCTTCGCACCGAGTGTTTCTATCGACACGTGACGTTTTAATGAGGAAATTGTGCATTTATTAGTTCCTAATTTTCATTTATTGTGAAGAGACTGAAGTGTACACATCAATAATGGCTTATGGTGTGAATTTTTAAGTCTGTCGAGCAATTTGTTCATTTGCTCAGATTGTTTGATGAGAGTGAAATCTATGTGTGTTGAGAGGGTTTATATCTATGGTATTGAAAGCAGAAAAGGAGGTGTTTGTAAGTTCCTATATCTTTTACACTGTGATTTCATAGTCTTTTACATCTTTGCAATGGTTTAATCTTTGATGTTCCTTATCGATGAGTGTTTTTATGGGTTAATCTTTGTTCTTGCAATTTCCTTATTGTGTTTTGATATTTTGTTTGTGGTTTTGTATTTTCCCAATCCAAATTAATTGTGTACTCATGAAACAGTGATAGACATTGAAAATGTCTATGTGTTCAACATATATCTAATGTATCATGGATGTTTTGGTGCGTGGACATCGTGCATATCTTGAATAGATAAGACTTTTGTTCAAGATGTGTATTTGGAACTATTAAAATGAAGTTTGCACTTTTTTTTAATTCAAAGCACTTGTCATGTGTACCCTGCTATTGTGATATTGTTTATAACTTATGTAAAAACTTTCAAAATTGCACTATTGCAATTTGTTAGTAATTACATCTACATTACCATTCTAGGTGACTAGAACACTAAGGCCTAAAAATGTCCACTTGCCCCTGTACGAACTAGTTTGCACATCATGTAAATAAAGGTTTCTTTTACACAAATATCAAACAATGATGTTGCACAATTGGCAACATGTGCAGCTGACACAAAAATTGAATATATGCATTTTCGACAATGCACTATTCAAACAACAAATGGAGCTATGGACTGTTATCTGCACAAACAACAGCTACGAAATAATTTCCCCACAATAGTTGTAATACCATTTGAAAATTACAAGAAAGACATGTCTTTAGTAATGTTCTTCTTACAAAAGTTTCAATTACAAGGAACATTAACACTTGCAGTGGATAATTGCATTGTAGGAATTGTCACAAAATGAAACACCATGGCATCTCCACCAAGTTGAAAAAATGTTTGTAGCCTAGCAGAGGTTCTTACCCTGCAGTATTGCAATTTTGATTATCATTCTTTCATAGCATATTGTAACAACTACATTGCGAAAAGCATAATGCTAATTGTTTGTAATGAAGGATCCAAGCAGCACAACATAGCAGTGTAGAACAATGTCAAGAAGCACTTAGATGTCAATGAACGTACATAGTATGGTTGTTGTTGATGATATCAATGATAAGACAATGATGTTGATGCTTTAATCAAGACTAATCTGATGATTTATCTTAACTTCTTATGTGCACCATGTAATTTCACAATTGGCTATTGATCTATTTCAAACATACATGCTATGGATATAAATGACTTTGCTTGGCATTTCAGAAATAGTTATTAGTAGTGTTTCATGGGGAACATTTTTTATTCTATGCATATCATGGTAATACATGTTTATGATGTAACAAAAGTTGTGTGAACCAATGTTACTTGTGTGTGAAATAGAAGATATGTGTGCTAAGATTCCCAATGCTTTTACATACAATGTTGTATTCTTCGAAGAATTGAATAGTGAGAAAATTATTATAGCCTTGTTTGTAATGCTATTTTCAAGAACTTAGTTTGTATCTTTGAAAATGGATGAACAATAGGTAGTAAATGATCCGTATATTAATTTATCAACTTCATTGCAGAATGGTAGCACAACTCATAAATCATGAAACCAAGTCTCTCAAACAATGGCATCTTGTTACATGTATCTCAGATGAGTCATTTTTCATGTGCCATAGATTATAGTTGTTGATGGTAGTTGACATGTCTTTTGTGTGCAAGGACATTATGCATTTATTTGGATCTAACTTTCATTCATTGTGAATAGATAAAAAAAGGAATATGTAACTTCCTATATCTTTTACAATGTAATTTTATAGTTTATATTCCTTTGCAATACATTAAAGTATGTTGTTTCCTATCATTGAGTGTTTTTATTGGTTAATCTCTCTTGTTCCCTATCATTGAGTTTTTTTATTCATTATTATCTAATGTTCCCTATCATTGAGTATTGTTTTGGGCTGATAATGTTCTTTTATATTATTGACTATTTCTAATGTTATTCTTGGTAGTAGGAACGGGAAAAAATTCATCAATTCCTATTGTTTTTTCGCTATGAGAAATATTTCATCAATACACAATGTTTTTTTTGTAATCAACTTGAGATTTTAAAAAAATTAGAAGTATTTCCTCATGTTTAGAATGTTTTTTTTAAATAGTTATAATTTGTTATAATTATATATATATATATATATATATATATATATATATATATATATATATATATATATATATATATATATATATATATATATATATATTAATAGTTTTCTATAGTGATTGTCGGGGACATCTAGTTCTTCAATGAGATTAGATTCATAATTTCCTATCTTTTCCCATCTTTGTTTGTAATGCATTATGGAGTCCTTTGATGTTTCCATATAGACACTTGAGAAATTTTTATAAAAATACAAATTGTTCCCAAATAAATAGTCCACAAAAATATTGCAATTATTTCCCTTACCATTCATTTGTTTTCTTATCGGAGTATTCACATTATATTGTGACATTTTTATTTATAATATGAATGAATCTAAAGCTCGTTGTCAATCAACCAATATAAAAGTTTCCAAAAATAATAATCATAAATATGACATGAATCAAAATACATTTTTACATTTTTCTTTAATTGAACCCACGATTTAAACATTAATTTAAGAAAAACTACTATTTGTATCACTACTCAACTGTCTCATACTTTGTAGCATTACTCAACTATCTCATAGAAAGTTCTTCAAGGTTGATGGAGATACATCCCTTTAAATAATGTTTGAATCTCAACTTGGTGCCAACACTTACCTATGTTATCTCCAAAAGTGGGTCTTAGGTGCCTTTCTTAACAATCAAATGAACATTGTAGCTTCAAGTGACAAATTACAATTATCTTTGAATTTAACAATTGTTGTATTATTTCTTGTGTACTTTAAAACATATAAAGTACATATTGCAAAAAAGGACTACAATTATTGATTTCACAAAATATAACAACTAAGAACAAAATCATGATGACTCTCAATAATACCCAAATAGTAGGTGCATAAAGGATAAACGAATGACAAATTTCAATTATATACACTAGTTTTAACTCTAAGTGCATTTATTCCATTAAAAATAGAAACCAAACGTATCTAAATAACCTTTTACCTCTCAATGTCCATATTTAGTGAAACTTTGAGATTTTCCATAATAGTTAATAAACTCATGGTATTTAAATTAGGTAAAGCACTAAGTGTATCAACAGATCTGTGAAATAAAACATTGAAGGTCATGTCATCTACAACTTGTTGCTACCATTAAGATATTGCTATGTGTCAAACCAAAGTTGAATCTTGCAAGGATTGATTAGAAATTTGGTAGGAAGTTTCCTATAATTTTATCAAGTTTCAAAACCATAATAACTTTCAATTAAAATACACAAGTTTTAATTTTATTACATTTAAATTCAACAATTGAGTTTTAATCTTATTATCTTGATTCTCAAATTTATAATGTACCTTTTAATGACATCAAAGTCACCAATACACAAAAAATATAGCTATATACACATAAAAATTATAAAACTATATCAATCAAAAATTTGCATAAGCATATTTATTCCCTTAGACAGGGACTCCAGCTCTGAATAATATAATGTTAATAAATAATTAATTAAAAAAATAAATATATTATGATTTTTGTTTTATTTAATTAGTGATATAATAATATATTTCTATATATTTTTGAGTATACATTTCAATTGTAATATTTTATTATATAATATATTTATACATATTTGTATATTTTAATAAATGATGTTTAACAATTTTTCAATAGTTAAAAATGTTTCATTTTTTATAAAAAATTTAGAAATTTATAATTTCGTTGTATAAGTTTTGGATCAATATTAAACACAATATCTTGAAATAAATATGTAAATTAAGTTCATTCTCTAAAACATACAAACTTGAAGGGTAAAAACGTTATGAAAGTGAGTAGCTAGAAATACTACTTTTGGGTATCACTAACCCTTATGTTATCTAAAATAAATAAGAGAATAATTATACTAAGTGGCTGCAAAGAGAGGTGAATAGTTTTAATTATGTATTTAAACTGAAGGCTGGTCTATTTTTAAAAATAATTATAGCACTATTAATTGTGAATACATACAATTTAGAAGAATGTCATTTCAAAGTCTTATATATTGTGAATGTTTAGACTTATTAATAATTAAATTAGTATTTTTAACAATTTAAGTATTTTATAAAATTTATTTATTTAAACTATAAAAAAATTACTTATTTAAGATTTAATTGAATACTTTTTTATCAAATAATTCATTTATTGTATTCAATTTTAAGAAAATGAAGTTAGTTATCGACTATGTATTATTGTGTACATTAAAACATATATATTTTAAATCATCTATAATTATAAATCATTATTGCAGCTCCAATACCTAATGTAGAGTGGATTTCTAGTCTCATCCAATTTTTTATTTTAATGCATTAGTCATATATATGAAGCATGATATTTTCTCTAATGCTTTTCTTTTATGTTGTCCATTTATTCATGATAAAGCATTGAACTATTATTTATTTGAATGTATTTTAAGAATGATTTGTGTGTATTTATTATAATTCAATTGTATTTGTCCCAATCTATTATTTGTGATATCTATTGTACTTATATTATCATTATACTTATCAAAATTAATTAACAAACTCTCATTTCCAACATTTATGTAGTGAAGTATTTATTTTTTAAGTTAGCATATAATATATAACCTATAAAAAAATTATTACAAACATCCCAAGTTTTACCTTTTTAATCAAGATAAAATTAAAATAGATTTTATGTAATAAAATTTGTCATTTTTATTTAATATAATATTTATTACAAGCATGTCAAATATTTACTCTTGATCATAAGCTTAAAAAAATAAGGTTAACTATAAGTATATTTTCTTAAAGATATTTTTTGCACAACATTTGTTAAGATTTGGGGGATTAGATTTTTAATAATTAAACTTAAAGGAAAATCAAAACAAAATTTGAGGATAAAGGTCATAATGTTTGGTGTTGCTAGTAGTGTGACCCTCAAAGAGTCAAAGCAATAATTGGTTTCATATAAACCCTAGGAGGTCAAGGGGGGGAAATTTAAGGTTAAATAATTCTTCTACTAATCAAATACAATTAGCCATTTTTTTTTTTGAAAAAAATTATGTTTTATGAATATTTATTTTTGAGTTTCTTAATATGTTGGTTTACAAAATATGAATTCCAATGGGAAGCCCACTAGATAAGTGAGATATCTTGGAATTTCATTTTCTCTTGACCCTTGTATTTAAAGGACATGTGGTTGTGGATTAAAGGAAAGATTGATTGCAAGCTTGATAAATAGAATAAACAAATTCTTTCTTTGATTAGGAGGATACAAATCTACCAAAAGATATTATCCTCCTGTAGTTTATATTACTCTTTTGTATGGCTATTTATCGGTTATTAAGTGAATGAAATCCAAAAACAGATTAGAAACTTCTTCTGTTTGGATGGTAAAGGGAAGAAAAAGCAACACTTTGTTAAATGGGATTGTTGATGTTTGGATAAAGCCAAAGGGGGGCTAGGATTGAAAGACCTTAAACTTCATGGTATGGCTCTTGCTATTAAATGGATCCTTAAATCCATTAAAGGAAATGAACCATAGAAATTCTTGATAAGGAATAATATCCATCTTGTTGTCCCCAAACAGGCCAAATCTTAGAAGATGCTTCCTTTCAATGACTTGTTACCTTGTGACTTTCTAGTAGTTCCTGTAGGAGCTACTATGTTTAAAGCATATGGGAGGCATGGGAGTTTGATAAATGTAATTTTATTAACAATGGTGTTGTAAATGAAAATTTAGCATGATTCATGAAAATAGGTCCATTTGGTGGAACCTCAAACACAAGAATAAGCCTTTAGCCTTAATTCAAGGTTGCTCTGCCAAAAATTGGGCTACTAAAGGTATTAATTATTTTCCACTAATATTAAAATAACACAAGAATAATCCTCTAGCCTTTAGCCGAAGATTAAAACTCTACCATCAAGCTCCTCCTCTTATAAATTATTAAATAAGAGGCTACCTTCTCCTCCATTTTGTTTTCCACTCCCAACTCGAAGACCTCCACCAAAGACACCTACTCTTCCTCCATCTCAAGAATAAGATATTGTTGAGCTATAGGTTCAATTTTGTAAATTATATGGCTCAAGATCATTATCAAGGAAAGGAAAAGGGAAAATGGGTTGATTACCAATGAATTAGTAGCTATATAGTGAATATGTTCAAAGAGCCACAAAAACCTAAATGAGCTAGAATATTATCCATTATAACTATTGACACTCAAGGAGTTAAGATAGAAAATATTGTCACTTCATTGTGTGACAAAGAAGAAACACATATGCAACTGGAAGAATATCAAATTCAAAAGAAATTTTGAAAACTAAACAAGAGAACAAGACAGCAATCACTCCAAGTCATAGTCCCTACTATCCTAGGTTGTATGAACAAGGATGAGCAAATAAAATAAGATCCAAAGGCCTAAGTTGGTGAATTTGTTGCCTATGTTGAACATCTTGTGAGCTTAGTGGACTTGAATGCTCCTACTCCTACACTCCTAGAAATATTGAACAAAGGGTTACAAATGAGGAGATACTAGGAGAAGTGACTAGAGCCATTGGAACATGGAAGGATACCTTGATGCTATGGAGAAATGTATTGATGGAAAGAGTAATTAAATTATACCATTCAAAGTCAATGACATAGTATAATTTAAAGAAAATATAGAAATGGAACTCTAGATGATAATCTACCTAAGCTCAAGAGGACAGTTTAGATATTTCATTTTCAAAATCTAATAAGTAATGATATTACCCCAAATGACAACCTTGAAATGCTCCCTAAGTGGTTCAAAGCCACAACATCGAGGTTGGAAATATATTGCAAGAATGTAAGAAGAAACTTCTAAATAGGAATAGAATAAGGGAAGTAGTCATGGTAGAATTCAAATTTTCATTGAGGTTAATCTAATACACTTTTTTGAAAATGTTGATAAGGTTTACCCAAGTGCTACAATTGTCAAAGAATGTGTAGATTCATTGAAGAAGAATTTAACATAAGAAATCATAAATGATAATATGTTTGAGACATGCCTCGCAAAGATAAAAAGGCCCCAAAATAAGATTGCAAAAAATTTCTTGTCCAAGAGGGTTCATTTCCAACATTCTCACATTCCTAGCTTTAATACAATGAGGAAGCTATTGATAATTTACAAGAATGCCTATAGACAAACAAATCAAAGAAGCAATAAGGTGAATAAAAGTAAAAGATACAGATCAAGGTAGAGCAACATGAATCTTCCTATGGATGTAAGCCTATCATTTTTTTTGTCAATTATTATTTAATTTTGGTTAGTTGTGATAAAAGTTTCACCCCCTTAAAGTGGAACACTCATTATTACTTGTTAATATAGGTACAAAGACAGGAATAAGTTTGAGGTCAAGTTTAGTGGTTTATATATATAGGCATAAGAAATTTTTGAACTTGGTGCTCAAAAGGTTGAATATTTATATGAATTTCAAAGGCAATGTAAAGGGTTTGGAACATGTAGGAAATGGATGGAACAACAAAATAGCAAGTTAGTAAATTTTGGCATGTTAGTTTTCATTGTAGATCTAAATTTTCCAAGCTAGATCATGTTGTATTGAACAATTTCTAGAACTTAAATGATAAAGATGGAATCCAATGCATGTTACACAACAAATATTTTGAATTAATGAGCTATGTGAGGTGATGTATGAAATTTTTATGTGTAATATATTAATTTTATGTGTTCCTTTTCATTTTTTTTAAAAACCTTAGTCATTCACATTATTTTGTGATAATAATTTTATGTGATATAGATCAAACAATGTTGGTTTGACTGGGTTTCATTGTCTCAATGAAACTTGAATTTGAATTCATCACAAAAAAAATCCTTTTTTTCTCTAAACCCTAACGCTTGTTTTTAAAAGTTTAATTAAAATAGGATGAATGTGAAAAAAATGAAATGTGTAGGGTTTGTGATCTTGAAATCATCATTATAAAATCTAAAAATAATAAGTGGTGGATCTATTTTTTGTTGGTTGTTAGATCTAAAAGTTATCATTTGTGCAACATACATTTGTCTAGCTAGCATATTTATTGTGAACTAATTACATGCCAGGGATTATTCACCATAAGACAATTTAAAAAAGGATAGCTACATAGATCACAAAGTTATATTGCATTCCCATGACCTAGTAAAATAGAATTTATGGTGGATTAATCTCCCTTGGGAGGTTGGTTTCCTTTCAAGAGAAGTGAAGTGACCTTGTGACTTCACCTTGTTGTCAAGTGTATAAAAATTCCCATCAACTATAATAAATAAGGTGTGAGTGCATATGCTTTGTAAATCATTCCACTATCTGATTAGAATAAAAGTATTTATCCCACATATATTGGTAAGTTGTAGTGCTAGGTAGTTGAGTGTTATATACTATATACGAGAGAGTCATATGAGATATGTGAAGAATATTAAATGTGTTTGGGTCTCCTATTGAGATATAATGTGAAGTGGCTTTTAATAAGAAAAGTATTGCAGGTGTTGCCTTACCTTAAGGGTTTGATCTATTTTTTAATAAATAAAGAATTTCTAATATTTTATGGAAGTTCATAATAGCATTCATCAAATACCTATAATCATAGTGCATTGGCAATCAATTATCTCTAAAGATGGTTTGCACCTTGAAGATGGAATAAAGCAACTATGGGTTTGTGGAATCCTCTGTAATTAGAGTTTTGAAAGATTGGACCAAACAATATTCATGAATGAGGTTGATATAACTATGATCCCACAAGCTGAAAACATCAAGCCTAGAAAAATCCCATCTTCTTTAACCCTAGTTTTGGTAAACTTAGGCATATGTGAGAGATTTGATGACATCACCATTGGTATTTTTGTAAGAAAAGTTGTTGCAATAGGTAAAAGTATCAAAAAATATAGGGAAAACAACTTATAAAGAATGATAAATACAACTATTTTGACAATGTAGAGCTCTTAGGGCAAGCTTAAGGAAAATTCAACAAATTTTTTTCATCATTTTTGTATCTATAGCACTACAATCCTCTTATTGAGTTGGTTATTTTCTTATACATATTTGATAAACCTTTCAATAGCACTAGGGTGACCTAAAATGGCCAACTATCATCATTCACAAGACCACTCCATGGAGAAACTTGATAAGGAACTAAAACACATCTAGCACCCATTTTAGGTCTTAACCAAGTTAGATGAGCTTGACAAAATACAATAAATTTATTCTCAAACAGTTAAATAAACAAACAAACTTGATGGAATACAAGTTACTCTTTAACAAATGCAACCACATGGACATCATAATGGTCAATAAAACATCAACCAACTCAATTCCGCTTTATAAGGTTCAAATTCATGACAACATACATGGGGAGGCCAGTATTCTTGGGGAATGCCACAAAATATACTCAAACTTGATTTTCTAAAATGTGAATGGAGATGACCCTAGGTGTTGGATATACCAAGCATAACAATATTTTACCCTAAATTAAATATGCATGTAGAAGAAAGTGTCCATAACCTTAATTAAATTGGAATATGAAGCCATAAAGTTATATCAATGGTTTAAGAAGGATTCCAAAACGTCTACTTGGGTTGAAGTTTGCAAGAACAGGTACTAGTTCATTTTGGCCTCATTACCCATGAAGAATTAACTAGAGCCTTCACTAAGGAAAATTAGTTCTACTTAGAAGTATAAAATAGTTTGAAAAACAATTAAACATGATAGAAAGAATCAATGAATCATTTTCTATAAGTTGTTTCATAAGTGAATTAAAGGAAAAAAGCGGGGTTACAATAAAGATGGTTAACCCCAAGGGCATAATGGAATCTATTAGGTTAGCCAAGTTGGCTGAAGACTTTGTAGCTCAAATTTGTAAATATAAGTCTCCCAACTTAGATTCTAATGCATGTTTAAGCACCACCAAGCACAAGCAACACCAATCAAGTTCTTAAGTGATGAAGAGATTAAGTTTCACCAAGATAAGGGGATGTACTACAGTTGTGATGAAAAGTACTCACTAGGTCACAAATGCATAGAACATAAATCATATCTACTCGATGTCAAGTCACTCCCTACATTTGAAGAGTTGGATTCCCCTAGAGATCGCTTCAAAAGAGTAAGATCCATAACCAAGTGACAATCCTACCCTAGAAATTTTAGTGAATACCTTGGCTAGAATAAACACACCCTAACTATAAAGGTTATGGGGCATTTCCATAAGTATCTACTAAATATCCTCATTGATTCATAAGAAACATATAACTTCCTAGACCTTAGAGTAGCTAAACAAGAGGATTGTTATGTGTAGCCATGCTCTAGTTTTGAGGTCATGACAGATAATGGGGGAACACTAGCTTGCAAGGGTAAATGCAAGAACATCGAGATAACTCAAATTTGAAATATAGTATGTCTATCCTTTAGTTAGGTGGTTGTGATGTAGTTATGGGAGCATATTGGTTTTTGATTAAGGAAAAAACAAGTTTTGAAGGGACCCGAAACCCTTTACAAACCCAAAAAACAAAGCTTCAAAAAGGACAGCCTGCAGCCAACCAATAAATCCAACCCCCAAGCAAGGCCCATCAAGATTTACAATTAGAACTTCTCTTGTGGGAGCGAAGAGTCATGTCGAAAGAAGGCCTAGAGAATTTTTCTTTCTTGCCCATAACAGTAATCCAGCCTTCTTCCACTTGTGTTGTCTTACCTTGCCAAGCCAACACACTTTTTTCCTGAAGATGAATGCCTGCAGCTCCATTCTCAGTGATTTCAACATTATTCTTTCATGTAGGCACAGACATATCAAAAAAGCTACCAGAAATGATAGTTGGAGCACTATCACCCGAAAAAGCAGCCTAAGACCTAATCTCTCGCTCTTTAGGGGTATCAACAAGATGAATATGTTCAGCTTCAGTAGCCCCACCATTAGAGATGTCCGGGGGGGATGCCCCAAGACCCTATGGTTCCAACGTACAACCACATTGGAAAAACTCTTGTGTTGTTCAATTTTCTTCTCTACTGTATAATGTTGTAGTGAGGCACCTCTCCACCATGTAGCAGTCATTGTTTTTTTCTCAAAACCACATTGAGCAGTAGCATGACCTGTTTTAAAACATCTTCTGCAATGGAAGGGAACCCCTTCATAATCTAGAGATAGGACCCAAGAACCCTTAGAAGATTTAAGCAAAATCTCAGCAGGCAATCCTTTTGAAATATCCATTTCAACCAATATTCGAGCAAAGGTGGAATGAAAAATGTCAAAGGATTCATCATCCACCAACAAAAAATGGCCAAGGGCATCACCCACTTCTTCCAAGAGAGGGTCATTCCATAAATGGAGGGGAAGATTTGGCAGTCGAACCCAAATCGGGATCTTATTGAAGGTTTCAGAGGCCGGATTGAAATCAGAATGCCAAGGCTTAATCATCAGCTGAAATTTGTCCTCCCAACTAAAAAAATTGTCACATAAAATTTTGTTTCTATCTAGAGGATTGTCAAACTTAGCAACAAAGAACCCCTTAGCCATAGGGAAAATGTGAACTTTACCAAAAAATGGGAGCATATTGGTTGTGCACATTGGGATTCAGCTTGTGGGATTTCATGAAAATGTGGCTGCAATTTACACACTAATCAAAAAATACACTCTCAAAGGGATAACAATAGGTTTGACAAACAAATTAGCTCCCATCATATGAAAAAGCTATCAAAACGAGTTTTCTCAAAGTTGTGGCACAACTTTATGCTATGCAACTCATAAAATCAATAGACTTAAATCAACATTTAAAGTTGCACTTAGCTAGGTGTGCCCCAATATTTGAGGAGCCACATGGATTGCCTCCTTGACATTCATATAATCATGCAATTCATGTGATTCCAAGAAGTACAAATACCATTTTACATGCAAAAGACCAAGATTGAATGGATTGTGCATGAATTGTTGCAAGTAGGTGTCATTCGACCTAGTGTTAGCCACACTTTTCCTTAGAACTCCTTGTTTATGAAAAAGGATGGCTCATGGAAACTATGTAGTTTTTTGGGAGTTATTAAAGTCATGATCAATTATAAGTTTCCTTTTCGTATAATTGATGAGCTACTAGATGGCATGGGCTTATTTTCCCTCCAAATTAGATTTACAATTCGGATATCCCTAAGTCTACCTACAATAAGTAGATATTCTAAAGACTTCCTTTCAAACTCATGAGGGCCACTATGAATTTGTGGTCATGCCTTTCAGCCTCAGTAATGCCAAATCTAAATTCCAAAGCTCAATAGTGTTAAGAAGCATAATGGATATTCAAGACCTACAAAATTATTTCTAGAACCAAATTCTTGATTGAAAGCTTGAGATGAATAGAATCACGCAATATGAGTGTTTGGAATGTGATCATGACAATGATCATGTCTAGGAGCATGATCTTTTCTAGATTTTCATGATTATGTCGAACAAAATTGAATCTTCAACATCTATAAAACATACTTGCCTGATTATATTTGAGGTAAAGAAAAACCTGGTGACACTAAGAAGCGCAACATGATTATGCAACTTGCTCAAGTCTTTTGACTAAGTAAAAATTGAATACTAAAGTGTAATGGTATTGTTGGATGTTGATCACATGCAAGATGTTGGTGAGAGATGTACAAGTGTATTGGCTTGGAAAATGGTCTCTCATGAACAATGATTAAAATGACCTTAGACGATTCCTTTAAATACAAGGATTAGAACACAATTGAAACTTCCTAGCACACACATCAACAACTTATTGTGTCTTGGATTATCAGCCTTGGAGTGTGGATAATTAATAATTTTTGGGAAAAGGGTAATGAGGTCACGCTATAGATCCTATCTAGGGGACACAATTACAAGTCTGATCTAGTCCAAGATAGATAAGTTGATAATAATTGGGTCGTATTGGATTAGGTCCTAGGTCAATGAATACACCAAAGAGCCCAAAAATATGCTTGAAACATGTCCTAATTATAACATAAATGAATGCCTTGTTAGGTATATTTAGTCTATGTAGTAAAACTTTCCCACAAGTTTATCTCAAGCAACATATGAAATTCCATTTTAACCCTTTAGTTTGCAATGGTACTTTATAATACAAGTTGAGGACTAATCATGACATCGAATTCATTGCATGAATGATGCTTGGTGATTCACAACTCTACCTCGTCTTGTCAAAAAAACATTATTTAAAGTACCCTTTTTCTACTATTGCATGGTAAATTGCTAGCATGTGCTTTATACCTAGAATTCACGTTTGCAAGTGATAAGCTTCAAGAAATCTATAAAGACATTGCAACTGAACCATCCATAGAGACGGTGGTCTTGTTGGGTTTGTTGTGATAGCCACCAATGCCTTTTTTTTATGTAAAGCCTGCAGGGGAGAAGGATATCATTAGGTAAACTACTTTTGTCTGAGCTATTGTTTTCTTTAATCAAACATGCATGCTATTTTGAACTTCATACAAACAGCCACAATATTAGAACAGACTTTGGCCAATGGAAAGCTGACAAAGCGAGAATCCCTTTCTCTTTACAAATACAAAATATTAGTTACAATCACACCATCTCCGTTAATATATGCTATAGGAGACAAACCTATGTAAACGTTTGTTGAATAAACTTTAGCTAAAATTATGTCACAAACTATCTTGAAGTCTTCTTATCAGTTGTTTGCATGTTTTAGACCCAAAGATGTTATGAAAATTTGACAATTTGCTGAGTATAGCCGAGCAACAATGTAAGAGAAACTGAGCAACACGTGTCAGAAGTTCAAAGTTTTAAACAATAGATTAGTTCACAACAACCATGAAGAAACTTACCCTCATCAGAAACTTCAAAGCTCTATAATCTACTCTAGCCTTTCCTTGTTTCTGTCAGACAAAACGACAGTATATTATAATGTCACAGATTCACCATTCTGAAATGTTAAGGGATAGACATTGATCTATGATCACTTTCTGAAATCACTCAATTATGCAATTCATGTAATCAGAACCAAGCTCACACACACTTCTCTTTAGTTTCTTGAGTAGATATGCCATACCCTGTTAAAAATTTGCCGATGTGGATCTTCCAGGTCATGAACAGGTGAACACTCCAGATCAGCTCTTCTAAGTTCCAACCAATTCTGGCCAAAATAGAGTATGGGCAATCCAGATCATTCCACAAATAGATTTGGAATTCTGGCATTGACCAGGTCTGTATCTAGGCAATAGTGTTAAAAGCAAAAATGTTTACATTCCACGGCTGACTTCAAATAATCACACGAGGCATGAATGCCAGAAGATAGGTTTTGCTCCAAGCTACTACCGATTGAGTAAATCATAATATCATATCAAAAGACTTTTCTAAGTCTAAGTCGAACATTCTACACACTTAAAGAAAAATATACGTATTACAAGTGAAACGGAGATTTGACCATAAAAAATTAGGGTTTTCCAGATTCGATCTCTTTGCTAATTCAAGGTCTCTTAGTCATTTTCTTGATGTGAAGTGTTAATGTACTACATTCAGACGATAGATCTTGCAGATTTTGCCCACGTGAGGATTGTATCAAAAAGACATTTCTAAACAAATATCTTAATCATAAACTAAAAATCCACGCACAGCAAAGTAACTGTTAATTAGAGCCATGTTAATAGTCTCTACGTGATGCTGAAACAAGTCCAATCCCTTATTAACATGTCAATGGCATCAAAATAATTAATAAGCTGCAGAAAACTGTTTACTTTAAATCTTGATCGGCCACTGCTTCTTAACATGATTCTAAACTGTCTGTTGCATCCCAAATAGTTATTTGATTTTGGAGTACAATTTACAGAGCTGTTTTATGATTTATCAAACAATATCCCCTTCAAACCATCTCAATTCATATATAGTAAGGATCCTCCTGCAGACACCAGCTATACATCTATAAAATCTTTTGAGACTATTTAAAAAATCATGCTTCATAGGCATTTTAACTTTTCCCGCCAGCACATACCAGAAAGCTGGTCATATGGTTTTTATTGATATGTAAAATTTTAGACACTTACCCAAATAATCACCAATTATACATTCTACTTGTCAACTCTACACAACCTTCTCTACCACTTAAATATTGCTTTATAATGCTTATAAGTTCAATTTACTATGTTCAACATTGCAATGACACATGGAAAACAAGATAACACATCCACAAAAGTGCAAACAGACCATCAAAACAGACTGAAGATGCAAATGCACTTGGAGAAACCCTCAAACGGGAACAAAACACCAGAAGAGTGAGCTCACGGTCCTCATGCCACCAATATCCAGTTGGATTATAAGTGTTTACAATGTCCAAAGGACAAACAAGTACAACAAGCTCCAAACACATGCAAATGGTCACTGTACCATAAAAACCCTGTTCTTCCTCTTGGAACAGTCAAAACTTGAACATAATGAAGGTAAAATTGAGAGCCAACCTTTACAAAACATGTTTCAAGTGTTCTTAAACCTTTCCAATGTCCTTGGCGCCAAATTGAAGTCCATATACCAGAAAGTCAAACAAAGGAGCCAAAACCCTTCAAATTCCACATTCTGTCCAATCTGTACAAAGTCACCATCTGATGACTTCTGAAACTGTCTTATACTTCGATCCACTTTTTGGATCATACCTCCTCACAAGGAGGCTTTTGATCCCCAAAAGCAGGACTCAGCAAATAAGGAAATTTCTACTTCACATCTTTGAGATAACCCTTTTCCTTTCTCAGCAGTTGCTCTCTCATTGTCACTAACCATGTTTCATTCTCTCCTCTTCTCATCCTTCTCACCTTATTATCCAACATCTGATCACCCTCCAACTCCTCTTTCTCACTTGAAGCTAAATCATCAATGGAAGGAAACAATAGGTTCTCTTCCTCATCAAGCATGGAAGGCTCCAACAAACGGAGATCTATGACATTTATGAGGATATCTTCATGTAGGGAGGAAAATTCAACTGAAAAGCATTCTCTCCCACTTGTTCTACCACCTAAAATAGACCATAACTTATAGGTTTGAGCTTTTAGCTGATTCTTGGAGCCTCTCCTTTACTAAGTACACCAATATGCAATCTCCATCCTTGAACTTATGTTCTATTTGTGTTGGTCATGTCACATCTTTTACCTAGCTTGAGACTCCTCCAATTTTTCCTCCACTAAGAGATGTATTTGTCAATCTTATCTATGAACCTTTCAGCTTTGTGCATCTCTGAACCCACATTCTCAAGACTTCTCGTAAACTGTTCCAAAGCAACATCAAAGGGACTAGAAGGCAAATAATGAATACATGTCTCTAATGGTAACAATCTTGTGGTTATAAGAACCTCCCTATTGTATGAGTGTTGTGTATATGCCCAAATTCTCATCCCATGACTTGGGATACCTCTGATTATACCCCCTCAAGAGCTGTACCAAGGTGCAATTCACTACTTCCATTTGCCCATCCATTTGGGGATGAAATGTGATAGAATGCTACAACCAAGTGTCCTCCAAAGCATACACCAAAGCATCCCCAAGAAACTAGCATTTCTATCTGATATAATACTTTCCAGAAGACCAAAATGAACCCAAGCATGAATGAAGAAGAAACCCAACTACTTTTAAGATTTAGTTTGCACTTAATGAGCACACAGATTTTGCTGAATCTGTCCACCACCACAAACAAGAAATCATGCCTTCTCTTGGATATGTGTGGGCCTCCTACAAAGTCCATGGAGATATTCTCTTATGGCCTTGAAGTTACAGGTGATTAGTATAACCCCAACTTGCAATTACTTGGCTTGCTTATACAGCACAATTTACAACCCCTAAAGGACCTAAAAACATTGACTTGCATAAACGGCCAACACTTACTTGGTGATACCCATATTTGATATCAAGTTTAGAAAAATACTTAGCATGCTGAAGTTGATCCAAGAACTTATTTATTCATGGTAGAGGATACCTATTCTTGATGGTGATTTTTTACAAAGCTCTATAATCCATTCACATATGTCAAGTTCTGGCCTTTATAGGCGCCACCACAATGAGAGATCCGCACAGCAAGCACAAGGTTTTATAACTCCCTGTTCAATGAGAGTTTTAAGCTGCAACTTTACTTCAGTGACCTCTAAAATACTTTGCTGGTACAGACCTATGTTTGGAAAAGGACAATCAGGAAGCAGTTGGATCTCATGTTCAATTGCTTTTTGTGTGGGCAGTCCCTTAGGCTCTAAGAACAACTCAGAAAATCAATGTATGAGCTGATCTATCTCCCTCTTTTCCTTGATTGTATGCAGCCCATGGACTGGTTTTATCTCAGCCACCTTTTTTTTCTCCTTGCCACAAAATAACAAAACAAATATATCACTTGCATTGATGACCTTGTTTGCTTGAGAAGCGCTTACCACAGATATTTTGAACTTTCCCACATATGAATTAAGGGTGAAGTCTTTGCCATTCAAGGAGAGCTTATATTGATTCTTCCTTCTAAAATATATGGCATCCTAGATATAGAGATAAGGACTCCTGAAGATTACACCACACGCATATCCAATGGTACCACATCAATAATCACCTTGTCTATGAATTCCCAGGTAAGTCCAAACTTGAAGTTGCATTGCTTAGTAACTGAAATATCCAGTCCTTGCTTCAACACCCTAAATAATGAGAGTTTTGGTTGCTTTCAGTCTTCAAACCAAACTCAAAAAAAACACACTACACAATGAAAGTTTTGGTTGCTTTCAGTGTCAAAAGAGCATCTACTTTTTTTCCCTTTCACTTGGATTTTGATGTGGACAAGTTTGGTGAGCTCTTCTTCATCTTGAAACCCATCACACTACACAATACACATGAACCCTTACGCACCATGGCACATGACAATTTCTCATCAATATTGGAGCTGCAACTTATTTCTTTTTCTTTCCTTTACTCACATTGTTGACATTCTTGTCATTCTTCTTCTTAGTCCTTTAAGGCGCCAACTCTAGGTGCATATCCCAACATCTCTCTTCTGTATGGTCATCTTTCTCATAATAATTACAGTGACATTTGTCCTTCTTCTTGCCCTTTGAATTGATGGTAGCAGTGACATTCTTCTTGTTTTTTCACGCCCTTACCCTTGCCTCTATCATCACCTTGTTGTTGCCCTTTTACCTTGCTATTTTTGAGACTATGATGTACTTCTTTTTCTTGTCTAATTCCAAATAAAGTGTTTATGCATATTCTTCATCTATATCTCTGGGTTTGGCTATCAAAACAGACCTCTTGAGATACCAAAACAGCTCTCCTGTGTATTTCATAAGCACTTCTCAGTCCATGACATACTTACCCAATTGAATTGCTTTTCTGTCTAAACTCACTTGTGTATTCTTGCAGACTTTGACCTGGTCTTTGTCTGACATGATGCCATTGCATTACTCTCTCTCCTCATAGCAAATGGTGTAAAATTGTTTCTTGGCAGCCTCTTAAAGTCCTCTCACTTGGAGATTGGTGGCACATTACAAAATTGCAAGGAGTAAGCATAGCTTTCAATGCACATGAAAGTATGCCCAGATAACTTGACTCTAGCAAATGAGATTTATTGGTGCAGAGACAACATGTGCAAACCAAAATATACCTCCATTTGAGAAACCTATTGATCCAATTTCTCTACCCTTTTTCTCCATCAAAGGGCTGAACATCTATCTTTGCCTCAGCTTTGAAGAAAACATTATAAGAAGACTCTCTTTGTTCTTGCTTGATCCTCTTAACTTCTTATTTCTCCTCTTCATGTTCTTTTGCAATACCTAGTTTTTCAGTCAAGGCTAGGATTATGTTTCTTAGCCTATACAACTTTCCTATGAAGTGCAAGATGCGAGCAACATCATCTTCCAGCCTTATAAACCATACTTCATCCTCATCCATTTCTCTGTCCACATCTCTTGCCATTGACCTCACTGTGCTCTCTTGTACTGGTCTCAGATCAAAAGGAACTAAATTATCACTTACTTGACCTTGTAGAGGGCATAACCAGCCAATAGCCTTCTTATATCAGTCACATACTTGTAAGGTGAACAAAACTCGGCTCAGAGACCACTCAATCTATAAATTGTTAGAGAAACTCCTTAAACAATCACCAATACAGACTCTACTTGTCGACTCTACACGAAACCTTCTCTACAACTAGATAACAAATTTGCACAAGTACAAGCAAACCACTGAAAGAAATTGAGCATGCAAATACACTTGGAAAAACCCTAAAAAAGGATGAAAATACCAGAAGAGTGAGTTCATGCTCTGTATGCCACTAATATCCAGTCGATTACAAGTGTTTACAATGTCCAAAGGATGAATTGAAACCCTTCCAACAAGTACAGTGAGCTCCAAACACTTGCAAATGGTCACTGCACCATGGAAACCCTGTTCTCCCTCTTACAACATCAAAACTTGAACATAGTGAAGGTATAATTGAGAGACAACCCTTGCACAATGTGTTTCAAGTGTTCTTAAACCTTTCCTATGTCCATCCTTGGTGCCAAATTGAATCCAAATGTTGGAAAGTTGAACTGAAAAGTCAAAACTCTTCAAATTTTACATTCTGTCTGATCTGTACAAAACCATCACCCAATGATTTCTGAAATGCTTTATGAAAGGAATTACATATAACCATAGTTCTTAGGCAACTTTTCAACAAGAAATGACATCAACTGACCCCATGGTCATTTTATCTTGATCCATTTTTTGGATCACTTATAAAAATACAAGTCTATGGCTGTGGAACTGTAACTGTAATCAAAAGAGTTATTTGTGTTTATACAAGCTTTGCATCATCAGTAATTCTTTGTAGAAAAATGAACATATTAAAGTGATCAGAGCAAGTACAACTCAAAACAACAAATTTCTTTATAAATGTTCATTATTAAGTGGGGCATGACAGTAGCAGCATGAATGAGGCTTCTTAATGATCCCATTAGGAGTACCAATCAGCGTGCTGGTGGGCTCAAAAGCAATTGCTAAAATTCTCTTCCTAATAAGAATAGCAACTGGAACTCCATTTTATGCAATACCGTGCTCTTGACAGCCATTGTCCAAATACTGCATTTTCTAACACAAATTTCCTTCTTGTTTTGTGTATTCATCTGTTACCAATAATCCTTACAGGAACAATAACCATCTTTGAAGTGATGAAAACAAGTGGAATCTCGAATAACAACTTCTTGACTAACAATTCTTGATATAAACTTGGCAAAATTATGACAGTCAGGGCATATGCGAAGGTTTTTGATGATGCGAAGCGATGTGCCAATGGGCAAAGTCATAAGCCCAAAAGCAATGGCTAGTTTTTCACTATGGTAGGGAAGGATATGTTTCTTTAACTCATCCTCCACATCATGCAGCACAAAGTCCTTGACAGGCGTGTATCCTAACCCTTTCAATTCCCAGGCCAAATTCTCTAGCGTTGCGTAGATCCTCTCTGTTTGTGGGTGCGATCTATCACCTGCGATAAACTTATGAACTCTCCTTGAGGACACGATCCAACTGCACCCTAGAATCTTAGTTAAACCCCTTTCTTTTCTAATTAACTGCAACTTTTCCGCATCATTGAACCATCCACCTAAAGCATAAATATTTGAAAGCACTACATATCTTGCAGCATTTTGTGGTTCCAACTTGAAAAGTTGCTCTGCTGCAAGTTGGCCCAACTCCATATCTTGATGGACCCTGCAGGCTCGAAACAATGCTCTCCAGACAACAACATTAGGTTCAAATGGCATTCTATGGATAAGGTCAATTGCTTCACCTAAATGACCATCACGGCCAAGAATGTCAACCATACAACCATAATGGTCCATCTTTGGTGTGATACCATACTCTTGACTCATTAAATAAAAACACTGCCTACCTTCATTGACTAGGCCTCCATGGCTGCATGCAGATAGAATACCAATAAAGGTTACGTGGTTTGGATTTAAACCCACATTTTTCATTTGCTCAAATAATTGAAGGGCTTCTCTGCAACGCCCATGCTGAGCATAACCTGAAATCATTGCATTCCAGGAAACCACGCTTTTTTCATGAATGTTGCTGAATACTTGGAATGCATCATCTATGTTCCCACATTTAGAATACATCCCAATTAATGCATTGAGCAAAAAGACATTAGATTCAAAGCCACTTTTTTTTACAAGAGTATGAATCTGCTGTCCTTGTTCTAGAACAGCCTGGTTGGTACATGCACTGATAATACTGGTCAATGTAAAGTGGTTATATCTCATACTCGTATATTGCATTTGGTAAAAGAGTTCCAAGGCCTCTTCAGCATGTCCAGTTTGTACATAACCTGCAATCATTGCATTCCATGAAACAAGATTTCGTTCTGGCATATTTTCAAACAGTTGGCGTGCATATTGTATTCTCCCATTATTTGCATATCCTGTAATAATTGAAGTGAATAAAACGACATTTCCTTCTGTTGTATTGCTAAACAGTTGGCATGCATTTTCCATTTCCCTACAATCCGAATACATGTTGACAAGAGCACTTGCAATATATACATTTGCCTCAAATCCCTTTTTGATAATGTGGGCATGGATGTGCTTACCGCAATCCAGAGCCACGAGACTAGAGCAAGAATTGATAACACTGGTGAAAGTGGATTGATTTGGTTCCAAGCCTTCCTTTTGCATTTGGTAAAAGTAACTGAGAGCCTCCTTGCTAAACCCATTCTGCGCACAGCCTGAAATCATGGCAGTCCATGACACTATGTTGCGTTCAGGCATTTTGTCAAATAGTTTTCGTGCATTATCAATCCTCCCAAGCTGCGCATATCCTGTTATCATTGAGTTCCATGAAGCAACATTTCGTTCTGGCATTTCGTCAAATAATTTGCGCGCATAGTCTATCCTGTAATTTGATATCTCACCAGCAATCACAGCGTTCCAAGAAACTACAGTTCGCTCAGACATTTTGTCGAACAGTTGCCGTGCATACTCTACTCTACCATTCTGATAGTAACCTGATATCATTGCAGTCCAGGATATAAAATCTGGTTCAGGCATTTCATTGAACAATCGGCAAGCTTCCTCTATATTTCCATTCCGGGCATATCCTGCAATCATGGCATTCCACGACACCACACTTCTTTCCGGCATTTTCTCAAACAGTTGGCGCGCATCCTCGATTCTCCCGGTTTGACTATAGCCTGAAATAATTGCATTCCAAGAGACAACATTTCGCTCAGGCATTTTGTCAAACACTTCGCGTGCATCCTCAATTTGGCCACGCTGTGCAAATGCCGAAATCTTTGAGTTCCATGACAAAACATCAAAAGCATGATCCTCTGTTTGCAAATGATCCCTACTAAAGTTTGAAACGGAAGCAGCGGGTGCAGTCGTAAAGGTACCATTATGTAGACACTGACCATTGACACGTGTGTTGTAGTTCCAGAAAACTGAAAGAATGTGTTTGTTTCCCTTGAAAAGATATCTGCGGTGTCTGGCAAGATTCATTGTTCAGAGTTTGCGGCTAATCTTTGAGAATTTTTAAATACTAAGATTTCAGTAGTACTGTAATTTTGCTGCAACATTGCACTTATGTAATTTCTTAAAGTCATCTAAACTTATTTTCCTGACACATACGTATTTATAAATACGCAGTCCACTGAGCTTTAGAGAGGCTATTTAGGCACTGTAAGAAAAGTATTCAAGGATGAAGGTATAAGGTTTCAATTGACGGAGAAATATCTACACAAAAGCATACACCATCAACACTAAATATACATTGCTTATAAAAAAATCCAACTTTTTTTATAAAAAATCCATTTGATCAAAATTTGGAACTTCATAGTGTGGTTTCTTTTGATTTTGAATTTCTTGTCAGCTTTTAGCTTATTCATACTCCCCTTGTTAAGAAGTGGGGGAAAGGGAATGTGAATATTGTTAGAATTAAGGTGTTATTAATCTTTCAAATCTTAGCTATATATTATATAGCTTCAAAACTCTTGGAAGGTGTATTTGGACACGTAGGGTTTAATTATATAAATAATTTGTAATCTAGATTCTCTTCGAATCTTGACATTAGTTGTCACATGTATTCATGAAGGAGGTGGAACACTATGATGGTAGTTAGATTTGACTTTGGACTTGTTTAAGGCACTTTCTCATTCTTAGGCACTCGAGAAAGAAGTGGAGAATCTTGTCATAAGAGATGGGACCCACATGAGTTAGTAGACTCCAAAATGGAGTCCTAGACTTGAAGATGTGAATTGTCAAGGAGTTATTGGTCAAAGATGTCTTTGTGTTTACATTTACTCTTTGGGAATTCATTGATTGAGCCCATGTGATGTCCATGTGGAATCATTGGTTGAATTTAGTATTCTTGAAATATGCTCTCCAAGGTGAACATGGGGCTTTTGCATGATATTATGGTTTTGGTATCCCTTATTTTGGTAAAACTATTTATGGTTTTGGCCTCTCTCTTTCCCTATATATATTGGAGGTATGAGATAGCGATTTTACATCGTTGTGTGTAGGTGCATATGCACTACTAGAGAGTTACCAAAGTATAAAGTCTAGTGTTTTGATATTGTATCATGTACATTGAAGATTTATACACATTTTTCCTCTTTCTATGGCAATTTTTTTTCTCAAAATAGTTTCTCCATGAAAATCTTGTGTTACTATAGTTTGTTGATTTTATTCTTATTGCTAACTTAGGTCTCTTCACATATTTTTTATGACAATCCAAGTTTAAGAAGTTAATTTCATATTTACACACACTTTGAAGAAGAATTTACTCTAATAGTTTCACCTTGATTCTCAACAAGTATGACTTGCAATTCCACCATGTGGTTGATTTTAATTTCAATTTTTTATCCTCATCACAAGCTAAAGCTAGGTGGCCAACTTGGAATAATTTTCTACAACAAAGGGGTATATCCTCATAATCTAGGATTTGTTTATAAATATTCTCACTGAAAACCATATCTATGTTGACAACCCTTTAGCAATATCTACCCCAACTTGGATTCTAGCAAAAGTAGAGTGTGTCGAGATATTTATGATATCTTCTTTGAAGGGATAACCCTCTAAGAGGTCACCCAAAGGCATCACTAGCCCTTTGATTTTTTATTGTCCCTTGACCAAGGCCTTACAATTAGAGATTTAATGACCAGATTTGGAATATTTTGACATAATACCCTAGCATTCTCATAGTAGATCAGTTGGGTCCATTTTCCATATTTAGAGTTTAAAGTGATAAAGTTCAATAGAGTCTTATTGATATCAATATTGACACAAAAGCAAGCAAATACTAACCTAGATTTCTTCTTTGTTATGATGTTTGTTGTTATGAAGAGGTCGAGCGAGTTCCCAATCCATTAGAATATCAACTCATCCTAGAACTCAAGTGGTAGCTCAAGAAAATGAACCTAGAGAGTAGTAAATTTGTTGTAGGGTCAAACATTGGCTTCCATTGACAAAGGGATAGGCTATGTTTTCCATACAACCAAGGGACCGAGGAGAGGGTCAGTAGAAGATCATCTTTAGATGTAAACTTGAAAAGGAATAATCCTCCAATAATGGAACTGACCTCAACACTACCCTTTAAATGGCATTTGGCAGTGGTCCATCAGCAAACCATATCAATGGAAGGGCAGAAGGAAAAAAAGTTCCCACCAATTTTTTCTCCATAGAAGAAACAATCCTTTCAACAATGGAGTCTACTAGTGTTATCTTTGTTCCAAAGTCATATTTATAAAAAATAGGCAAAGTGTTTTCTCGCTCAATGGAAATAAATGAATCTTGAGATGCACTAATGAGCACATTTTTCTAGCCCTTGGGGCTTGAGATGACAAGAATCATGAGTACCACACCAAACACCCATTTTTTTGTGGAAGAGGGGTCCCACAAGGATAAGAGTGAAGCATGTTCCTAAAGTACCCTAGTATTTGACAGGGATAGAGGAGAGGGAACATGAGGTTCCCCAAAAGAATTAGCCACCATGCACATTGAAGATTTGAAAAGTTACAAAACGAGAAACTTATCAAACAAGAAAATAAAATATAGTGTTAAGTATTGATGTTACTAGGAGGAGGATGAATGTACATTTAGGAGAATATAATAGTTTCAATCAATGGTGATACTACAAATACTAAGATGGATAACCTTGTTGCAACTTTTCTTACTGAAGATATGAGAAGAAAATTCACGGATGAGGGTTCAAAGGATCCACTACATGTACAAGGTAGACCCAAGGGAAGAACTGGTAAGTAAAAGGGAGTCAAGGAGAGGTCTAAAGCCAAATTAAATTCATCTAAAACCCATGGTACGAGTAGAGAAAAATGTTTGAAATATAATAAATAGGAATATGTAAAGGAATGTAGAAACAAGAAGAATTATTTTGAAGATTTCTCTAATGATGTAAATGATTCTTTGATTATTTGTGCTAACATTGCTAATAGTGACTCACAACTTATTAATTTATGTGTCTCATATCACATAACTCCTCATAGAGAGGTTTTTTTTATTAAGACATAGCATATGATGGTGATGATAAATTCCTTAGCAATAATAGTTCACATCAAATTATTTGTAAAGGGAGGGTAAAGCCTTGTGCTCAGTGATAGAAGAGCTAGATCTCTCATAGATGTATTGCACATTATAGGGTTAGCATGAAATATTCTTTTAGTTTCTAAAATGAATAAATTTGGAGTGCATGACACATTTGATAGAGTGGTGTTAGATTGGAAAGAGGGAACAAGTGATAGCTAATTGATCTCAATATCAAACTTTATTTAAGCTTAATGTATCTAATCAATGTAACTCTACCTATGTAACTAATAAATTACATTCATGTATGTTATGGCATCACATGGCTGACACTTTTTAATACAAATATGGTGGTTGGATTGTCTAATTATTTTGCACACATTAAATTTTGTGAGCAACATGTTTGGTAAATAAAGTAGACTAAATTTTAATTTTGGTATTGCTAGCGAAAAAGGATTAGTAGAAGCAATTCATAGTTATTTATTTGGTCTTGTGAATGCTGCTTCTCTCAAAAAATCTTATTGTTACATTTTATTTATTAATAACTACTTACATGATACATTTTTTTTTTTGAGGCATAAATCTAAATTTTTTAGTAAGTTTAAGGTTTTAATTTCTTGTTGAAAATTAAATGCATAAAAAGTGTATTAAGGTTTAGATAATGGAGGGAAATATTGTTTGAGATAACATGATAACTTTTGTAGACATGTGGGTATCATAAGGAAGCAAATAACTCCATATATATTGTAATAAAATGGCACCATAGAGAGGATGCGCATAACATTAATGGATAAGTCGAGAAACATGTTAAGTAGTGCTTAGTTGGATTAGTGTTTTTGGATAAGGTTTTAAGTATCACTTTTTATTTAATAAATAGATCACCATGTTTTTATTTGATTGATAAAATATTGTCTGAAGTGTGGACATGATGATGTATAGGAAGAAGAAGGTCCAAATTCAAAAAGTTCTAAGGAAGAATAGGAAGAGCCTCTCAATACACCCTTATTCATGTCCATAATGCAATAGAAACTAATTGACAAGTACATATCCTAACATTTTTTATATTATGTATTTACTCTATCCTATGTACCAATGACGAACCTAGATATATGAAGGGACATATTTTTGTAAAGAAGCTTGAGTCTTGGATGGAGACCACAAAGGGTGAGATGATGGTGTTTTATCTATGTGGGACATGGGGTCTATTTGAGCTATCCAGAGGAAGGAATCACATTGGTTGTAAGTGTATATTTAATAATTAATTCAGAGTATATGGATGGTTAGAAAGGTACAAATCAATACTAGTGACAAAAGGTTACTCCTAGGTTGAAGAAGTTGATTTCAATAAAAACTCTCTTCTATTTCAAAATAACTTCTATTAGATTCCTACATTCTATTGATATTTCTTATGATTTAGAAGTGTAGGATATAAGTGTTAAAACTAATTTCTTGAATGGGGATATTAAGGAAGAAATTTATTTGAAATTACATGGAAATTTTGTGGTAGAAGGGAAGGAGAACTTGGTTTGAAGGTTGAAATTATAATTGTATGGTCTAAAGTAGCCATTGTAGATGTGGAATCAAAAGTTTGATTCTTTCACA
The DNA here is from genome assembly GCA_007258455.2 of Sequoia sempervirens. Lineage (NCBI taxonomy): Eukaryota > Viridiplantae > Streptophyta > Pinopsida > Cupressales > Cupressaceae > Sequoia > Sequoia sempervirens. The sequence goes on along the minus strand of VDFB02355252.1, from coordinate 156,554 downwards.
TTGGAGCTTAGATTTTTTAGAATTGCATGTGATAATTGTGTCTATTTCAAATTAAAATATGTTCAATTATTAGCCATTATCATGTATGTTAATGACAAGTACATTGGAAAAAGTACGGGAATAATTAAGGATATAAAAACTCAATTTTTTGGTGCCATTGACATGAACTATTTGGTGGCTACAAAATATATTATAGCTATAGAGAATGGCAAGGATCAATTTGGTTTAAAGCTTTGATTTAATCAAAGTAAGTATATGTTTAAACTATTTTACAAAAGTTAAAATGCATGGTTATAAGCTAGCTATTATTCCTTTACTTGGTACAAAATTATTTGTATAAATATATCCCTTCATCTAGGATAGTGTTTTTCCTAAGCATAATATTTCACTTGATTATCAAATTTACTTATGATAACAAGAATATTTAATCAATTTCACCTAGGTAGCAACTAATGACATGTGTACAGCTTGACTTGAGGTTCTCAAGTTCCACCACTACCTCATTAATATTTTATTTACAGTAGTTAGGTGTCACCTCTATGTAGACAAGAACAACTCTATCTCAATTAGACTAAGTTAACTCAACTATTGATTGGGAATGTTTGAGAGTTAAAACCATACCTCTTGGACATGACATCTCCTTGATTCATGCATCCAAGAGTCTTATATATTCAAGTATGTTACTCTTATAAGTTTCTCTATTATATTTTAAACATAAAAATGTGGTACACCCTAAGATTAACACTCATGACCTAGGGTGTATTTTGTTATTTTTATGGATTTAATTAAGATGCAAACCAATAAGGTGCATAGATTGAATTTCAACCTCAAAGGTGAGTCAATAAAACCTGATCTACATCTTTTAGGGGGTCTTAAGAATGATTTTGGAATGATTTTGAATGATTAACCTAATGATCTTGTATGCCCTTATATGAAAAATGAAAAATCTCGATAACTGATAAACAAAAACAATCAAGTTTCGGTAGACCTGGAAGGTGTAGATGACTATGTACCTACCCAAAAAAAAGGTCATGTTGTGCCTACAAGGATGGTGTCACCCAATGGTCATTGAGTCCTTATAGGTTTCTTTTGGTCAAATTTTAGGGTCCTTTAGTGGTAGGTCTGAGATCTTTGTTTCCACTTGTCCCGCTGTCAGAAGGGTATGTGCAGGATCATGATGGGCCAAAAAGTGGCAATATTATGGGTAAATGTAGGGTATGTGGCTGATGAATTTTTTTACCAAAAATTGATGAAATGAAAAGGGTTTTTAGAGGAGATTCTTAGCTTTCCACCAATATAAATTATGCTTTAATTTTAATATAATAAATAATTATTATTTATTTTCTATTAGAATTATGACTAAAGTCCTAATCGATAGGCTGATTGAAAAACATCTATAACTTTCAAACAGTATCACATTTTTTAAATCCAAAAAATGCATCACACTCTATGCTTCACATACTATAGGATTAAAAAAAGAAAAATTAAATTTCATGAAGTTTTGACCAAGTTAAGGTGGTCAGACATACGAGTTTTTATATTTTTTAAAAGTTGTAATAAAAAATTCATAATTAATTATTTACTTGGAAAAAAATTACAAAAAATATGCATCACATCCATACATGAGTCCTCTACTTATATATAAAATATTATAAAAAAATATTATCATTTTATTATGGTTAGGGTGGTCAAACAGTCACCTACTTCTTATTTTTTCCCTGAAATTTAAGTACTACTACATAGAAATTTCAAATTTTCACCAAATAGATTTTATTTATTTTTAAATAAACCTAGTATTTTAGAAAATACATTCAATTTTCTATAGATTCTATTCTTACATATTTTTGAAATAATATAGATAAGTTATTCAAATTTTTACGTCAAGTTGCCTAACACTGATTTTTCCATGATGATCCTGCACATACCCAGAATATCATAAATAAATTATGTAGTTGAGTTTATTTTTCTTGAAAAAAATTATGGCAACAAATGCAATAATTTAAAATTGATCTCCAATATCTCTTCAATCATTTCCAAACCTGCAACCTACACATTAAAAAAGAGAGAAGATGTTGTACCATATAGGGGCTTGCCTCATTCAAACCTTGTGTAATTGTTTCTACTTCCATAATGGCATTATTTCAATGATAAATGACAATTGAAAGGAATGATGAATGAACATAACATTGTAACTTACTACCCTTTAATGGATTTTTTGAAGGACTGATGTCATGCACATCACTTTAAGGTTTTGGATCTCACTTGATAGACTTGCTTGAATGCTTTAATACTTGAAGGCCTACAATAATGTTAGCCTTCACAAGATGATAACATGAACACACATAAACATTGACATGATGTTGAATCTTGAATTGTCATAATAATGCTCTAAAATGTTTCTCTTGATTTGCTCTTGATAATAGTATTTTCTCTTAAATGCTAGAAAGTGTGTGCTAGATTTCAAATGATAAAATAACTAGGTATTTATAGGTGTTTATCTAATTTCCAAAAGAATAGATTCTAAAAGCTGACACTTCATATTTGAAATATTTTGGATATTAAAATACCACCAAAAACATATTTAAATTTGGGTCCTGGCTAAGAAGGGGGGCCCAATTACCCATGGCCCACTGGGTCTTGAACCAAAATTCTAGGACACTCAAAGTTGGGGATAATTTAATGATTGGATGCATTTGTTTAATACTTTTCCTCCTTCAGATAACAATAAAAATTAGGCTTTTGAAGTTTGCATAGTTTGGAAAATTAGAAGCTTAATTAAAAAAGCAATATTGTTGGAATACTCATCCTATATTCATATATGATCCACAAGCACCAAAATTTTAACTGGCATCTAGCATCTTAGTAATAATGTTTAGGGTGTCTGCAAGATAGCTAGTAGAGGCACGAAAGTCAACCATGCACACCTAATTATCAATTATATATGTAATGCAATATAAGGATTATTGATGTGTGAAGTATGTGCAACCCTCATCCACTAAACATGCATGACCACATGCATCTAGAACACAAGCAAAGCTTACAATGTCGGTGTTCCAAGGTGCTTCATTAATTCAAAGATTTGGAGAGCTTCCTTGCAAAATCCATTTTTTGCACATTCTACAATCATATCATTTCATTCCATGAGATGACATCTCTTGGAGGCATTCTATTAGACAAATCATTTTGTACTACATTTTGGTGTCAAATCTTTGGTAGTTATGGTTAGTTTCATTACATTCAAATTCTGAATTCTAGGAAATTATATACAGTAAATAGATTGATGTTTGTTTGGATAGTGAAATTAGCTTTCTTAAAAATTAACTAAGTTATCTTGTCTTGAAATATCTAGAAGGATTATTTTAATTAAAGAGGATTTTGTGGTTATTTTTGTAACAATGATTAATAATGATTTTACAATGCAACTAGCTTGCTATTTTCATTCAAGATACAAGTCATCAAATTCAAGCACATACTAAGAATATGGTCCTCTACTTCAAACTCTCAACCTCACTTAGTTTAGTCTGCTTATATGGGGATATTAAAGAAGTTTCTAAACAATTAATATATATCACTTGTTGTTTGTGAAAGAGAATCCTGTGAGATCCAATGTGGCAGTGGATCAATATCTAATTTCTTAAGTAATGATTGTGTCACAGTTGGGAAACTTGTTATGAAACATTAGGTTAGTAATTTTTTGTATGTTAAGGCTTCCCAGTTGGATATCAAAGATCTTTTCTCATCAACTTAATTTTGAATTACGTAGAAATGGATTCTTTTATGGTGTAGGTAGATTTACTAAGACAACACATGAACCAAAGTTGAAATTTTTGTTGTCTAAGTCTAATGACATTCTTGGGCTTGGTTTTCAAGAAATTTCTATTGATAATGTTGTTCTAGTCTAGTTAGTGTTGATAGCCTTCATTCTATAATGTCAACTTTATTCTAGAATCTAAGCATATCACCTTTCTTAAACTTTGAACAAGGTTCTAAAATCAAGGGTTCAATATGAATATTTCAGGCCTATGTTGAACACTCTATTTAAGGCATTTGTTGACAAGGCTACAATTTTTTAATTGATGTATATTTTTGTTGTGCTTGGACTTACTTTTTGTAAACTTGCAATATACAATGCACTTTTATTCTTTTTGAATTGATAATAATAGTAATTTTGTTGGTTGTATTGAGGCACAACTTCAATCATGGTAGAAAAGGCATCACCATGTTGCTCATATTAGATGGAACATTGCATATGGAGGAAAGATTCTAGGGTTATTGTTGGTTGTGTTGAAGGAGAGAGCTTCATATATGGGACATGATCAAAACTCTCCTTCTTGGATTCTACACGTTACAACTTGCTCCAGGAATATTTCCCACATTGTAGAAGTTTTAAGAGATGAAAGGGGCATGTGCTTGCATTGAAGGGCTCCAAGCATGTATTCCCATCATTGCAAAAAAATTTTGGAGAAGTTTATTTCTTGTCATTTTTGTGCATTGTAACTCAGATTTTCAGTCTTGTGATTGAAAATAAACATTGTAATACTCTATTTCTAAGCATTTTTCAAGTAAGATATTTCAGACTTGTGCAAGCTATAAGAACACCATTCTTTTAATAAATTTCTACAATTTTTCCTTCTTAATGGATGCCTTATTGTGTGCAATTGATGATTGATGTGTATTTTTGTGTTTTATGTTTAAATCCTCAAGTATCAATCAATTAAAATGACTAAATATACTACTAATTGACATCAATTGATAATTAAATTGACTAAATATACTATCAATTGACAGAAATCACTGAATAAATATGACTAAATATATGACCAATTGATAAAAAATTATGATTAAAATGACTAAATATACTACTAATGGATGAAAATTAGTTAATACAAATGACTAAATATACTACCAATAAACAAAAATAGGTGAATAAAAATGATTAAATATACTACCAATTGATGGAAATTAATTATTACAATGACTACCATAACTAAATAAATGACCAGCTAACAACAATTAATGACTAAATATACTACAAAATATACTACCAAATATGCTACCAAATTAACAACTAAATATACTATAGAATTGATCAATCAAAATAACCAATAAATGACTAAAAATGGTTTAGTCATCAATTTGATTGCGTTAAAAATGACTGGAAATAAAATATAAATGGTCACGCAATCATGTTTAGTCATTTATATGTAGTTTTTAGTAGTTTTTAATCATATATTGTTGTTTTTGTACTAGTGTTTGTTATTTTTATGAATTTTATTAAGATGCAAACCAATAAGGTGCATAGATTGACTTTCAACCTCAAAGGTGAGTCAATTAGAACTAGATTTTCATCTTTTATGGGGTCTTAGGAATGATTTGGGAAAGAATTGGAGTGATTAACTTAATGATTCTATATGCCCTAATATGAAAAATACAAAATTTTGATAATTGATAAACAAAAACAGTCAAGTTTTGGTAGATCTAGAAGGTGTAGATGACTATGTACCTACCTAGAAAATTGGTCTTATCATGCCTACAAAGATTGGGTCGCCCAATGGCCGCTAAGTCCTTGTAGGGTTCTTCTGCTCAACTTTCAAGGTCATCTAGTGGTAGGTCTAAGATCTTTGTTTCCACTTGTCCCATTATTGGAATTATGTCATAAATAAATTTTGTAGGTGAGTTTTCGTGTATTGACAACTTTTGTGACAACAAATGCAACAATGCAAAATTGATCTTCAAGATCTCTTCAGTATTTTCCAAACCTACAACCTACACATTCATAAAGAGAGAAGATGGTGTGCCATATAGGAGCTTGCCTCAATCAAACCTTGTGTAAGTGTTTCCATGTCCACAATAGCAATATGTCAATGATAGATCTGCTTGAATGCTTGAATACTTGAAGACCTACAACAATGTTAGCCTTCACAAGATAATAGCATGAACACATAAAATGTTGCTCTTGATTTTCTCTTGACAATAATATTTTCTCTTGAATGCTAGAAAGTGTGTGTTATATTTCAAATTATAAAATAATTAGTATTTATAGGCATTTATCTAATTTCCCAAAAATTAGATTCCAAAATCCAACACTTCATATTTGACTATTGGATATTAAAATACCCGCCAAAAACATATTTAAATTTGGGTCCTAGCTAAGAAGGGGTACCTAGTTACGCATAGGTGATTGGGTCCTGGCCCTAAATTCTAGGACACTCAAAGTTGGTGATAATTTAATGATTGGATACAATTTTTTAATACTTGTCCTCCTTCGGAAAATGGTAAAAATTAGGATTTGGAATGGATAACTTGGAAAATTATAACCTTAATTAAGTCCAATAAATTAGGGGGCCAAAACATAATGTGAAATTGTAACTTTATACAATTTTCTATGTTACAATATTGAGTGTATAATATATCTATTATTTCATCTAGATTTGTGATTAGCTTATAAGAATTAGGTCCTAGGTAGAATTCTTGTCTATCCAAAATTTATTATTAAATAAAGGAAAAGAAACATTACAACAACAATAACAACAACAACAAAAATTCAAAATCATGCAAATTTAAAATTGCTTATGCAACATTGGATTACCCATTAAATATGAAGTACATTAAGAATAAATTAGAAAGTAATAAAATTAATAAACCATAAATATTCAACAAATTAATTTCCAAATGTAGAAGGATAAACCCTTCAAAACAAAATATCACCATCAAAGAGAGGCTCAAGAATGTATTAAAAATTAAGAATACAATATATATGCAACACTCAAATCTCCCTTCAACCTAATAGCATTTTGGTAAGACATGTGCATCTATGAAATAGCATAATGAAACTACTATCTCATGTCTCCAATTTATAGAGAAATGATAGAAGAATACCATGAATACTTTTCTAAAATAATATACCATCAAAATATAGTAAAATGTAAAATCCCAATGTCCAAAATGAAGAGAAACTTTCGATAATAATAATATTAACTCCCAATGAACCATGAACAACATTTCTCCACAGTGGATCATGTTCCAAGATAGAAATCTAAATCCACCCCCAACTCATATAGGATCACCAAGAACATGCAAGATGTTGCACTACTCAAATCTAGTTCCCAAGTTGAGAAATATGCTAAAAAATAGTAACTACCACTACCAACTCTGGACCTCCTCCATGAATTTCATTACAATCAATATTCCAAGTCAACAAGGATAATAATGATAAAATATCAATATCTCTCAGCATGTGTGTCTAGGTAACCATTCCAATATTGTTAGAGATGCATAAAAAATAATACATTAGGATTATGATTAAAGTATATTATCCTAACAAACTCTCCCACTTGATATTATACATTGCAATGACATCCAAAGGAACAATAAAATTTATTAAGTAAAATATCCAAAACCATGGATCTCCTACACCAAGAGAACTTCTTTATGGTTACTAGCTTAATGGGGGAATATGCAACATAATTTTAAGTGTCAATCATTTGCAACAAGACCTTACCATTTTTTACCATCTCTTACACAAAATGATACTAAACATCAATGTACATAGTAGTTGTATGATACATAAAATTATTGGCTAAATAGATAGCACTCTAACCATCACAACCAATTTTAACCACCTTCCAATAAAAAATAATATATGTACAAAGTCTCTATATAACCATACCACCTTCTTAGTGGCATGTGTAGTAGCCATATAATATACTTTTATGGTATAAAAAATAACAAAGGGATACATCTTACTCATCCTCATAATTGCACCAAACAAAGAAAATACATAGTCACTTTTGGACCTCCAACTATCCAAGTCACTTACCCAATCTACAACCAGAAAGCCCTATATGTTTAATGAGTTGTCCATATCATCAATATTGTAGTCAATTTTTTTCCATTTGTTCAAAATGACATTTTAAACCAAGTTATCATTCTTTTTTAGAAGTACTATGCCAAATTTCAGTCTTTAAAGTTTCAAAGGTCTCTCCAAACATTAGTCCAATTAGGTGCTTTGAGTTTATGTTAAAGTCTCCAAAGGATATTCTTTACCTTTTGAAAGATTTTTAGCATATTAAAAGGTTTTCAAATACCTTATTTTTATTAAAGTGTTCAAAAATCCTTGTTTTCCTTCTAAGCCCACATGTATGAGCTTTCAGAGGGAAGTATTTAATGTGAAGTTGAGTCTCAATAGGGTAAGTTGAGCCTTTCTAGGGTTTCATCATATTAAGACTCTTTGCATGATAGTGTGAAGTCCTCCATGGTGACCAAGGCTATTCTCAAGCTTTGCTAGGAGGTATCTAAGAGGTTTATGATCATTCTAACATCTTTATATTTAGTTTCGACCATGAAAAAAGGTATTTTGAAATCCCTATTCACTATTTTTCTAGTTTAAATGAGTTAGAAATCTTTTTTTAGGAAAATTCATGTATGAAATCATTCAAAATGAGGGAAGGTGTGTGGAAAGGGTTAAGTGATCCTTGGATTTCATCATATTCCTTCCATGCAAGAGTATGCACATGGATTTCAATGAAGAGGGTAGATTTAGCTTCTATGTTGAAACACTCTCACTGTCATAAAGAAAACATTTTATTAAATCCATCAGTGTAGGTTGCATTTAAATTATTATTTCCTATTACACAAGTTAGAGGGATGCATCAATGGGAGCTTTCATGAGGTCTTTGTCATAGTCAGTAAGTTCATATCTTGGTTTTGTGCCTAGTTATGGGACATCATACATCATCCAATGTGTTTGAATGAGAATTATATAGCTAATGCTCATAGAAAATTACAAGCCTTATATATTGGAGTCATGTAACCCTTGGAAAAAATGTATATCCTATTGAATCCTTTTTTAGAATAGTAACATGGCTAGGGCTTTTGGAATTTCTTAGATTAGTCATCTTTGTTGGGTTGTATTCATGTTAACAACCTCACTTGTTGCATTACTGTTAATGTCTTTGTTGTTTACTATGTTGATGAAAACTCTATGATATCATGAATAGTCTCTACAAGGTAGAGCCATGGTATTGTTTAAATTTAAGGTCACTATTAAATAATCAGTCAAGAGGGGTTCCACATTATTTTTATATTAGAAATAGTTCAAAAAAGAATTACATCATCATATCTTGATCATTAGAATCAACTAGCAAGATCCATTGTATAAACCACAACTACCAACAAGATCAAAAAACTATGCTACAGAGAAGTCTTATCAGCCATTACAAAACATTAAGATCAAGAGAGTTTTGAGTAACTTAAACTAAAACTAGAAACTGAGTCATATTGCATCCCATGACCCTATAACATTATTTCTCACTTAATAATTATCTATATTATATCTCCTTAGGGGGGATCAATATCAGGAACAACAGACACGTCCCACTGAAGATCATCTATGAGTTTATGTGATTTGTTCTTTTCTTTTATGGCTTCTTTGGAGATGTTCTTGTCTTTCATGAACTGTTCAATGACTTTTAGTTCTTCTTGATCAAGCATATCTTTGATACATTTAAAAAGTGAGCAGGCTTGATATCTAATTTATAAATCAACATTCCTTCTCTAACTAGGATCATGAATCAACTTTTAGGAATTTCTAGCACTGTAGAAACTTGTAACATAAATTGAAGGAATGTGAGTTTATGATTAAACTCAATAAGGATTCTCTTTGAACCTTGAAAGACATCCTCATTCCACCTAGACCATAAAAACCAAATAATTTCACAAGAGAGAAAAAACCAAAAATTGTTAAGATAATCATCAAAACAATCAATAAAGCTAGCTAAGATTTCAAACCAAGATAGACCAAGCCGAGAGTTCCAAGTAACAGTTAATCCCAAAAACAAGGACCAGACCAATGAAGCAAAAGGATAATCAAAGAAGAGATGATAATTAGTCTCAGAGGTAGAGCACATAGAACACACAATAGGGGAGAGATCAACAATAGACAACGCATCCTCGACAACAACTTTTTGAGCAAAACTTGCCACAATAAACATCTCTTCTTAGGTTCACCAAGGCTATGCCAAAAATGGTTAAAAATAAAGCACCATTTGGACTCTAACCAAAGACAGTCCCAAGACTCATTTATCCACTATATAATCTTAGATTTACCTTCAAGCATCAGATAAATATGTTTAGCAATAATATCATGAAAATAATTTCCATTATCCCATTTCAACTGATCCTAAAACTGTCCAAAAGATATAATTCTACCAGGAAAGAAAGGCCTCACTACTTTACAAATAAAAGTGTATGTCTTCTTATGGGAGAGAGGAATATTATACTTGGAGAAAAGTTCATCCCAAGAACCAAGGTGGTTACATACCAAAAGATCACCAACAGAGGAGATACCCAAGGAGTTCCAAATCTTAGCCGACCAACATTGAGTTAGAGCAATAGGTTTTTGATTTAACATGACCCCCCACCACAAAGATTTGTCCATGACTAAATAGGTCAGAGAGTGACCAATAGCCTATATATCACAAAGAATTCCTCTCACCTAAGTCCAAGCTTTCCACAAAGAAGATAAGATAGCAAACCCAAAAATTTTAACTTCAAATTCCCCCAACATATATCACTAAATCCTAGAGAATTCCAATTTCTACCTTTTTTGGGCTTGGATAAGCTAATATTGTTTCTAACCAACACTTTCTAAGGCTCACTCCCTTGGATGGACTTAAAAATCCATTTGGAGGCTAGAGAAATTCCATGTGTCTTAAGGTCATGGAGACCCAGGCCCCCAAGCTCCTTAAGAGTACAACACCAATCCCATGAAACATTATGTCTTTTTTGTTACCTTGTCCATCTGACTAGAGGAAGTCTCTCAAGAAGTGGCATGAATAGTTCAAGATGTCATAGTACTTCCAGTCCCTTATCGAGATGAATAAGCAGGAGAAGTTCTACATCTGGGAGCAGTTCTTGGTCTAGATTTAGTCATTGAAGCACCCGTTTAATAAGAACCGCCATAAGCAAAGGCATAGGCTGGGACAGGAGCAACACCAGTAGCAGTAGACCTAGAAGCCATGCTAGTGTGTTATGAGTTTTTGCACATCCCATTATGTTCTACCCTCTCTCCCTCATGGTTGAGAGGGTAGGCTCTTTCTATAGCTATAATTTCCCCTCACCTAAGGCTAACCCCACCATCCGTTGGCACCAACCCCACCAGCCAAGGCATATGCCACCACCCAAGATCCATCACCATCTGAGCTTCACTCACCGACCATATGTGTCTTAGAGCACTATATTTCCCACCCCCTGAAACTTATTTCCTCCCACTCGACCGAGCAGAACCACTATGATTCCCTCCCACCTAGGTGGGGAGCCCTTCCACCCGACCTGCCCTAAGACAGCCTTCGACATTGACCATATGACCTTAGGTGGGGTTGGATCGACCTAAGGCGAGTATGGTCGATCTCGAAGGGCATGGTCAGTCTTGAAGGGCATGATCAGTGGGGTTGGTTTGGTGTCACCCATATGCCTTACCCACTGACCATATTTGCCTTGGCTTCACCATTGGAGGGGGTGGGAGGCCCTTGGGAGGTAGATTATTGTTGATATGCCTTAGGTCGGTCCCAAGGGAAAATACGATGATACCAACCCCACAGGGGGGGTGTGAGATATAGGGGCCCTTGGTACTGAACTATATTCCTTTGGGATTGATCCTTTCCAACTTGTTAACCTAGTAATTAGAGAACAACCATGTAGAGGAGTAGTAGATGGCATGAGGCGACAATAATTTTTGAACAACCTAGACTCTCCTAGCCATAGAAAGGAGGCGAGTTTTCCATTTGAGATTCTTTCTTTCTACCTTAGCAAAGATCCACTCCCACATATCCTTTAGAGAAGGATTGACAGAAAATGAGATTCCTAAGTATCTCACCACCTTTGAGGGCCCAACCCAACCCCAACCTTTATTTGCAAGCCATGCTGGGAGTAATTCTGACTAGCCAATGACTATTGATTTTTGAGGGGCCACCTTGGCACCTGAGGCCAAACAAAAAAATTCCAACCTTTCCAAAATATTATCAAAATTTTTATCACTGAGTTTAGGGAAGAGGTCAATACCATCAGCAAATTGAGCATTGAGCAATATATTATCATCAGGTAACTTGATACCTTTGACTGATGGACCCAACTCAACACCTCTAAGAATATAATATAAAGCATTAGCAACAATAAAAAATAAAGTCGGTGCAATGGGGCATCCTTATTGATCTATGTAGCTGAATGGGATTAGACAAGCATCCATTAACATCAATTATGGTAGAGGACTCATTAAATAAAATCTCAATCCATTTAGAAAAGTACAAGGGAAAACCAAAAGCTTTCATCATACCAATCACAAATGGAAACTCTATTTTATCATAAGCTTTTTCAAAATCTAACAATATCATGGTTGTATTTTGTCCATCTTCTTTGGCCCAATGCATTGCTTCCCAGCTAGTTATCAGATTCTTAAGGATATACCTTCCTTTGATAAAGTTAGGTTGAGTAACAGATATAATCTTCCCCAACACCCCTAAGATTCTTCTAGAAATATTCTTAGCTACGATCTTATAAGATAGATTCAACAATGTTATTGTTCTCCAATTCTTTACCATTGTTTTATCCCCCCCTTTAGGGAGTAGTTTGATCACCCCTTTGTTAATTTTGTGACCAACGAATCCTCTATGGAAGGCCTCATTGTACAACTCCAATAACTCCTGACCAATCCACTCAATGTTTTCTTTGTAGAACTCTACAGGAAGCCCATCAATGCTCAGGGATTTGGCATTAGCCAAAGATCTAATTGTGTCTTCAATTTATTTGATAGATATATTTTTAGATAGGATCACAACATCTTCCTCAGATATTTTTTTTGGGGATCAACCTCATGCATTGCTCCATTTTAACCATATTTTCCTGCTTATGTTCTGATGTAAAGAGAGTTTTATGAAAATCAAAGAAGGCTTTACCAATTTCTTCAGGGTTATTTGTGATTCCACCATCCAAGGTGATCTCCTCAATCCTTTCTCTTTTTTTCTTTTTCCTAATAATATAATTGAAGAAATAGTTAGATCCTCTGTCTCCTTCTTTCAACCAATTTAACCTGGCTCTAATGCTCCACCCTTTTAATCTTGTGTGTTTTATCTTACTCATTTCCATCTTTGTCTTAAGCAGTTCTCCTTCCAAATATTCATCATGCCCTTTTTGTTGAAGAGAAACTTCAACCTTGTTAAGTCTAGTTTGTAATGCTTCCTCTAATTTATATCAATATTTAGCAGTTTTTTCCCCAAAAAATTGAAACAATTTTCTCCACAAACTAACAAGAACATCCCACCTCTCAATCATAGACAACTCTTAATGATAAAACTTAGAGATACAAGTATCCATTTTGATGGTCCCAAGGGTGTTTCCATCCTTAAGAAGGGAGGTATTAAGTTTAAACACATTATTTTTCTTGGGTTTTCCAATGTTATGATACCTATCATCTATTGGACTTTCCATTGCACCAAAAGATCAACATGTTAATGCCCGATACAAGCTCTAGTTAAGAACCAAAAGATGTGGTTAGACCATGTCACAAACCAAAGTGCTTAGTGCTGCAAGGAAGACTAAGGGTCACACCTTGCAACAATCCCCCCAACACAAGCATGGGATTTGAACCTGTAACCTAGCTCTGATACCAATTGTTGGACTTCTTGTTGCACCAAAAGATCAACCTGTTAATTCCCAATACAAGCTTTAGTTAAGAACCACAGGAGGTGGTTAGACCATGTCACAAACCCAAGTGCTTAGTGCTGCAAGGAAGACCAAGGGTCACACCTTACAACAATTCCCCCCAGCACAAGCGTGGGGTTTGAACCTGTCACCTGGCTTTGATACCAATTTTTGGACTTGTCGTTGCACCAAAAGATCAACCTATCAATGCTCAATACAACCTTCAGCTAAGAACCACAGGAGGTGGTTAGACCATGTCCCAAACCCAAGCACTTAGTGTTGCAAGGAAGACCAAGGGTCACACCTTGCAACATCATCAACATTAATGACAACAGAAATGGGAGAGTGATCAGACATAATGACTAGAGTAATAGTGACAGGATTATTAGCCTTATCACAGACAAAGGAGAAGGCAAAAGCATCCACATATATTCTATCAAGCCTATAGTATATCCTATGTTTAGAGGCTTGATTGTTACACTAGGTAAAACATATCCCTTTAGACTCTTCCTTCTTTCTCTCTAGGGGATCAATCAGATTGAGCCTTCTTTTACACTTTTCCCAAAAATACTGCTCATGTCCTTTCCATTCATGCCTCACACCACTCAATTTATCCTCTCTATATTCACTCATATTAAAGTCACCAATTAGGATCCAATGCACTTTAGGGAGGGATGTGCAAATCCAATCCCATAAGGCAGCCCCATCTCTATAGTCATTGGGGGCATAAACGTTGCATATTCCCATATCAATCTCATGATCTTTTACAATGACCCAAAATACCCTATTACATGGGGAGACTCCATTGTTAATAATCCTATCAACCCATCTTGGACCTACCAAAATGGCAGCCCCTACTTTTCCACGTTTATGTTCAATATAGAAGCTTTTGGCTTGGTTCCAGATAAATTTTAGAACAATGGAAGCATGGAAGCCTACTACTTTCACCTCTTGGAGGAAAATGACATGTTTCTCACTCAATTTATTGCACCAATCCTAGACAACAAATTTCCCATCTTTTGTTTCAAGCCCTCTAACATCCCAACTAGCAATATTCAATTTCATTTGGAAGGATGGGTGGAATTTTTTTGATTCTTATATAATCTATTAAAACATTCTAGCATCTTCCAATTTTTTTGGGGAGTAGGTTTATCAAAATTGGATTGAGAAAGAGATTTCCTATCAGGTGTTTTCCTCTTTTTCTTTTTGGTGACTTCCAAAAAAGGTGGGGATTCATCTTTATTCTGGGCATCTGCCATATCAACTTCATGTACAACAAGTTCTTTGCCAACACTTTCATCTATGATGGGGGTATTCACAGTGGGGATGTTCTTGTTTTGGACCATTAATTTATTATTTTGAAACTGTTATGCTTGGTCATTAATGGTAGCTAATGCTAATTGTTGAGCATTTTTCCATCCTTGACCATCTCTTCCATTGGGGGTCACCTTGTGTGAGCCATCTTGGTTCATGTCTTGACCCCTTGTAGGTATAACCTCAAAATCATCCTCAAATAGAGGATTTGTTAAAGAAACTTTATAGTTGTTGATAGTTTCCTCTTCCCCACAAGATCCAGACACCTTTTCACCATTTGTATCTTGTGGGCCCTTTTCTTCTGGTTTATGTATATTAGGTATATCCATGTCTATATTATTTTTTTATGAGATGAATCCCCAGTAGGTTCATTATTTTGAATAACATTAAAGGATTTAGTATCATTTTTTTCTTCAACAAAGGTAATTCTCTTTTATTATGACCATTCCTCTTTAGTGAAAGAAGGCATTCAAATTACCCAAAACATCAATGTCCCAACAAAGAAGTTCTTCTTCAAACTTTAGAGAAATTTTCCATAGAATATCAACCTCTAGGTTGAGTGCAATTAGAAACCTAATGTTCAAATGGGGGAGGGTGATCCTCACTTCTGCAATCTGAAGAATGTTCCCTAGTGGCTTCAAACACTAAGGTAGAAAAGACCAAAACTCTATAGACACATTTTTAATTTCAATCCAATTGGGAGTGGACCTAGCAACAACTCTCTCCATGTCCCCTTTGGGAAACCATGGGAAGGAGTGAAATAATGACTAAACCACATTCCAAAAACCTTTCTTGAAGACCCTTTCTTGCATGATACGAGTTTTGAACACCACAATAAAAAGACCTTTATGCATCATTCTACATAAATTTACATAAATTCCTAATTTCTTTCCTAGAAATTATTAACCCAATCATCAAAAAATTTCCTTGAAGGCACAGTGCTAGGGTCCATACAAGCAAAGAACACTGCAACATTCTTAAGCCTATTTTTCTCACTTTTAATGGCTTTTAACATTTCATCATTTGGAGTAAGAGAAAGCAGTTTCATGGTCAAAGGAGAATCCAAGTACTGTTTTCTCCTCCTCTGGGGTCTTCATCGGAGACATTGCTTCCATTTCATAATCCATTTCTTTTGGCCCCCAGTAATCTTCCTGATTCCACTCCACCGAGTGCCACGACTCCTCCATTAAACACCACAGACAGAGGACGCTCGATTTTCCCTTCTTCTGCAAAGAGCACAAATTTATAAGACGGTTTTGGCTTTCCCAAATTACCAAAATTATCACAACCTTTAGAATAGTTTGGTTCTATATTTGATGCCCCATTTCCCTCAGCACCATTAATATCCTCCATTCAACAGATGGAGTAAATGAGCCCTGGGACTTGAAAGGATAGAATCCCCCAAGTTGGGGGGGTAATGAAGGGCACCAAATAAACACACATGGATGAACAATAAAAACCAAAGAAACAAAAAGAATAAACAACAAGCACAAATCCCCAAACACTGCAAGCAAGGACACAAATCACAACACAAAGCACCAAGGGAACAAAGGATGCCATGGTATCAGTTTCAGGTGTGCACAATGAGAGGGTGTCGTAACACCTTCTAAGAGCACACCAGCCTCTCTCGATCTCAGCCTAAAATTATTTAACTATTTGAAATCAAGGTTCCACATTATTAACAAAAAAAAGTAACAATAAATATTTATAAATGTTGTTCTATGAAGGTTTTTATTCCCTTAGTCTTTATCACAAGTTTTATTCTCAATTGTTTAAAGGGCATCATGTGATGAGTAAACATGATAGTCACAATTGAAGGACTATAAGGAAGGATTGGATTCACAATTCAAAATGTTACATGAGAGGTGAACAATTAATAGAGATGTGAAATACTACCATAAAATGATGATATGTTGTAGGTCAGATTCGTTTAAGGGTAGGCCATAGTACATGGCATGATAAATTTATAAGAGGATTTTTCATTGGAATATGCCTTAAAAATTCTAAGGATATCATAAACATTGTAAATTTTGACGTCCAAAATAGGATAAAAGATCTTGTGTCATCTTTAATTTTTCAAGGTGAATGTTGCATGATAGGTTATGTTGAGGATGTGGTAAAATAAAAATTCCTATCTAATTCCTGACTAAGAAACACTTGTGGATAGATGCCAATGATGGGTGATAGAATGTTAGAGAATAATAAATAGTGGGTTAAGGGTTTGTGTATGTTATGATAGTTTTTAATAGGAATAGTTGCAAAAAAGATAATGTTTGAAGAGAGGGTAGTATAAGAACCAAAGGCTAAAAGATAAACTATCCATTACCAGTAAGAATATTGAGTGCTTCTGGTTTAAACTTTGTATCTTTTTAGCTAAAATGATACACAATTTAAACTAGAAGCACTCAATATTCTTACTGATGGATTGTGAAAAACTCACACCAACTATCCATTACCATATTGCACCATATTTCAACCTACAATGGAGAAAGATACTTTGATAGTGGGAAATGGATATAGAATAATTGAATGAGCAAGAGGGATAACATTTCATAGACCTTGCACAAGAAGAGGTCATAATGACTGAGAAAAAATATAGTATGAGGATGGTCATGAGGTAACAACAAGGGTAGGGTCTTGAGGTCAATAAGAATGCAAGTAGTGAGAAAAAATAATGATAGTGGTCCATGAATTTTTATGGAGAACAATCAAAAAGACAATGGAAAGAGCTAGAAGGAGATAATATTCAAGAGATTGTAGTCCTATAGAAATAAGAGAGGACTATAGATAGGTCTTATAGAGAGTAAGGAACACAAACATGAAATTTATGAACAAAAAAGATAAAATGTTAGTTTACATGCACATTGGACAAAGATATATCACATCTAAGAGAATGTTGTACCAAATGTTATGATAGTGACTTTCCATGCAATATGGAAAAGTCCAAACTTAAGGATGGTCATATTAAAAAAGTCACAGTGGTAGGTTTGACTCCTTATGAAAAGACTATCATGTTAAATGAATAAGTAGAGTGTAAAGGAATATACAATATATAAGATAGAAATCAAAGAGATTGAAGGGATATTTGGGAGTTGGCCTATAATCTCCATTGAGAAAGAAGTGGGTAGAGAACAAAAGGACATGGCCAAGGAAAATAAGGATAGTTATTCAAGAGGGGTAGGAGTAGTCAAGAGGTGTCAAGGTAGCACTACATTATAATGAAAAATAAACATGGTCACAAGAATATTCTAAGAGGATAGATGGAAAGGACAACCTAAAACAAGACCTTTCCAACATAACAATGAAATACTTAACAAGTATACAGGTAGAAATAAAGGGTACATGAGACAAGGTTTGAATGATAGTCATGAGAAGAAACACAAGCAACATATGGTAGATGAATATGCATATCATAGTCTTGTAGATGATAAATGTGAGGAAAAAAGAGGTCTTAATGAGTTGAATATATGGAAGTTTCTAACCCTTGAAGGTCTCCCATTCCCGTAGGAATTTTTTAGCTATGCCAATTCTCTCACACATGCCATAAAAGCATGGAGATGGAGGTTGCAATAGTTTGAATATTTTAGTGGCCATTTTTGAGAAAATTGAGAATATCTAGTGGGGTTGAGTGACCTAGAAAATAATTGAGAGAATATAGGGGGTGGTTTGATACATTTCCAAGAATCTAAGAGCATTTACACCAAAGGATGTCAAAGTGATAAATAATTTTCTATAACTACCATCATGGAACAAGCATCTAGGAGAAAAATTAGGAGAGGATTCAAATAGGCACCCAAGGAGAAGGTTTGACCCAACAACCAAAGAAAACACATATTTTTTTCCTCAAAACATGTGACTAAACATTAGGAATTTGTTGAACAACTATTAGGAGACACCTAGGGACAATTTAGACCTAGTTCTTGTAATATTTTGTTGTTTTATATCTTTTTCAAGATCTTTCCAACAAAAACTTTGTATTGTAACTCATATTAATAGTCCTTGAGACTAAGAAACATGCAATTTCATATTTCAAGAAATTTCAAAAGCATTTCTAGACTATGTACTAATACAAGAACACATTTTGAGAAATAAAATTAAACATTTATCCTTCAAATCTCTATTTTATTGTGTGCAATTTGATTATTGATGCACATCTATGATTTTCCTATACAAATCCTTAAATAAATTTCTCATTTTTAGCACCTTAAAAAAATTAATATCTTATGTAGTTTGCAGTTTTTGTTACTATCCAAACAACCACTAGTTATGAAAACATTTCATTTTCCTTCTGAAATTGTCAATGCTCAAATATTTCTACAAAAGATCGATACGTTAGTATGTCAAAAAATGAATTTATGTATCAAACAACTAAAATTTGAACATTTGTGTTTCAAAATAATAGTATAGGTCTCAATATTAATTTTGTGCATCACCTCTATAGTACTTAGGTTTATTTTATGTATTTTCTTCCCTTTTTCTCAATAAAATAAAAATAGTTTAACTTATTTTAGGTGAAGTAGCAAGGGAACCACCCGTCTCTGGAGTTTTATCTCAAGCTATCATAGCCCACACTCTATGAGATCATCTTGTGTTTCACTAGAAAGATGAGTTGATAACTCAACAAGGGTGCATATGTAGGTGAAAATAAGTACCATGATAACACATAGTAATCATAATTCTCTTGAAAATATATAAAAACCTTCTTAATATAAGTATAATGATCCTTACTATTGTCACACATAAAATTTTTAAATACTCCCACTAAGAAAATATTGGGTCCAATATAAAGTATTGCTTACATTAGGCTACTAGCATTACTAGCATTACTAGCATAAGGCATGTTAAAAAATAACCTAAAAATTATTATCCAATTTAGTATAATATCTAAATAAATATTAGTGCCAACAATAAATAAAATACTCATAGGTTTGTGATCATACATACTAAATCCCTATACAATAGTGGTAGCATACTCTAACTTAACCAAAGATTTTTGTGCACCTAATACTTACTAATATCCATACCAAGAATGTATTTTACAACCTCCAAATCTATATTTTTTTTTAAATAAGTCATGAGATCCCTAATCATCACCTTACTATTATTAATAAACAACATGTCACCCACATATAATGTAATTTTTAAAATATGATCATCAATAATTTTAACATAAAAAAAAATAATTATCCTCACTCCTAACAAAACCCAAACCCAATGCAGAAACATCAAACTTCTACTACCACATGCTAGGTGACTATAGTAGATAATACAATGACCATTTAAACCTAGAAACCAAATCTTTCTTCCCCTTAACATTAGGCTATTGCATTAAAATATTTTCCTCGAGATTTGCATGCAAGAAAGCAATCTTTACATCTATTGATTCAACCTCAAAATCACAAACTACAACAATGGATAATAAGAATATAATAAAAGTTAACTAAGAAAAATGAGAGAAATTTTCACCAAAATCAACTTTCTCTCTAGAAGTAACCTTTGGTCACAATTTTTTCCTTGCATCACTTTAACCATTCATCTATTTGAAATCTCTTCTTGTACACCCACTAGACACCAATGGGCTTTATTTTCTTTGGAGAACTCACAATATCTTAGATATCAAAAATATTTAAGGTCATAATATCCTCCTAAATGGATTGCATCCAAGACTCACCATCCTCTAAAGAGAGAGCCCCTTTTATATATTTAGGCTATATTGGCACCTCACTTTTTATGTCTCATATTTTCTTTGTTTAGATCCATAAGTTGTGCATTTGACCCTATCCACCTTTTGTTGATAATTGATCTAAAAAATATCTATTTTCCCCTATGTTGATTAGTATATAGGGGTATTCACTTAAAGTGGGTTCATCAGATATCCTTAGTAAAATTTATTAAAGGTTACTTTTAAGGTCAATGCCTTGTATTTTGGCCTTTCTTCACATGATTTTGGGTAATTTCAGAGTTTCAAAATTTATCATTCCAACATCCATATTCAAAATTCCATCATTGGCATACCTTTCCCTCTAAGTATGCTTTTCCCCTCTAAGCCTTCTTTCCTTGAATTTTAGGATTTGGGTTTGGTCATCCACACATCCTTTCCTCAATTTCCAAAATTTTCTCTAAAAATTTACTTTATAAATTCTAGATTTTCATAGTTTCTCATTTTGGCATCCCTATCAAAAAAAAATCCCTTGCATGCATTTCCCTCCAAGTTCAATTTCCCCTCTAAGCCCCTTTTCCTTGAATTTTAGGATTTTGGGTTTGGTCATCTACACATCCTTTCCTAAATTGTCAACCTTTTTTTTTCCCAAAAAAACATTTTATAAATTTTAGAGTTGTAGAGTTTCTCATCTCAACAACCCTATCAAAACTTCAAGGTATTTTTTCCCATCTTCCCCCTTTGGCATGTGAAGTCTTGAAACTCCAATATTCAAATAGAAAAACCTATCTACCCTCTTGCACAACCCAATATGTGATTTAATAAATGAAGACTCTCAAATGCCTTCTAGTACCTATGAGCCCCTCTAAGACATGAATGGTATACAAGAGAATATGTATATTGATGTAAAGGGTATGGTTTCAAATGTATGAACATGTGAAGGTGATACAAATAAACATGGGTGGCCTATACAATTATAGATGAACATGATTATTTTCCTAATATCTCTTAGAAATTGGGAGACTATCCAACCTTAGAGATTTTCTATCTACAAACTTAGATCACCAATAGGTTCATCATCAATAATTAATTAAATAAAATATGCAATATAAATCTAGTGGACTATACCTATCAACTATATTTCATTATCTCATGGACTTCATCAAGGTAAACTAAATATTGGGCTCTTCCTGTTATTGTGTATGCTCATCCCACATATCCCAATTTAAACTCTCACATTTAAACACACTTCTTCCTCTCCATTCCCTAATCCATCATATTATTCTTCCACATTTTCAACTTTCTACTTCTTAAACTTAGTCTCAAAATTCACTATTTTATTTACTTCTTTCTCCTTTTTTTATATTAAATATAGTGAGAACACTAAAAAATTACATGCTATTTTTGTTATGTGGCACTACTTCAGGCTCTTGTTCATTTTTACATGACTTTGTTACCCATTGTTTACCCCTTTACATTGTATATATTGCTTCCCTTTACAATGTGCATATAGACACAAAAAACAACAATAGTATATATAGATTTCTCATTACATTTCCCATTCTAAATAGAGTATAAACATGATTACAAGATTACAAAATATCTAGAATATATATCTTGTGCTAGTTTCATCCCTCCTTGATAGATCCCATGCCACCCTATACCAAGTTCTTCATGCCTAATAGTGTTTCAACTACTAATATTTCTTCATTGGTGAAGTATTCAATGTTGAGCAAACCTAGAGCTTCTACATTAGGTCCCTCTTTAGAAATCTTATAATTAAATTATTTATAGAACACTTCCAAGGCTTTCAGGAAGACCTTTGTACTAGGTTGCCCCACCTACCAAGTTTGACTGATGAGTCTAGTTTATGGTTTAATATTGGTAGAATTTATGATATATTTGTTGAAGTTGTCATGGACCTTGATGTTTCAATGTTGATATTTCCTCAAAACCATAGACATTAGGCCTAATTTTATTTTTGTAAATATTTAATGAAATTGACATGTTATATGGAATATCTATGTTAATTCTACATGTGGACTAATGAATGTTCTTTAAGATAGTCATAGTTATGCAATTATTGTACATACTAATATTTCCATGCAAATATGATTAGAGGCCACTAAATTGAGAAGATTATGCCAGCTAGTCGTTCACCATAACATTCAAGAAGGGAATCATTCAAAGGTCAATGAAGGTTGACGATATGAGATTCCTCATGAAAATTGATTTGTAACCACCTTGTAAATGGTCTTTATTACTATTGAGTGAATATAGGAATTACTGTTGTGCTAAATTTGCATTGAGGCAAGCATGTTTGACCAGATTCCATGCATGCATAAACGCTTCTCCACTTTTCATGCTTTCCCTAAAGTGGTGTCCTCCTAATCTATTGGAGTTGACCACCTTGCTAGGTGATTAGTTAGTAGCTTCTTTTCCTATAAATAAGACTCAGATGCTCCTTCTCAAGAGGTTGCACAATCTAATGATGTAGTTGCATTCTTAGTTTTCAACAATATAATTACACTGCTCTATTGTACTCATGTTTTCCAATGAATAAAATGAAGTTATAAGTCTGTACATTTGAGTTTAAATTAGTTTTAGAGGATACTCATCCAAGGGGGCCCACTTGGTGAGAATTTCTTCCTTAGTTTAGTTTATTTTAGTTATTGCTCTCTATTTAGTAATTAGTTACTGGCACTGACTGTTCCTATAGCCACTAGAATTTCATTATGTGACTATTCCTACAACTAAAGAAAATAAAGTAGTTTCTTGTTTGTTTGCTTAGATTTTCATTTATGTCATGCATTTCATCTTAGTATAGTTGTGGGTTTATGTTCAACACTTATGTTATTTCTTTCTATGCAATTTACCTTCAACAATATGTTTTTCTTAGTTGTAGAATGAATATGGCTACTTTGGATCCTTAGTGCACATATTGTGCTAACCCATTTCAAGTTCATGTCCCTAGGTTGACAAGTTAAATGCACCTTCATGATGATTGAAATGGCTATTCAGTTTAGATATCCAATCTCTGAATCACAGTTGTGAGGGCTTAGTTGTTAGATCATTGTAGGAGGCCAACATTTTTGGCATCATTGTTAGGGATGGTGTCAAACTAGGGAGTTCTCTAGAGTCATTGATAGCTTTCTTGTTGTAGTATTTCTGAAAGTTGTTCTTAGTATACCCCTCATTTAGGAAAGTAATGATGCACAATTATTTTTCCAATTCTTTGTGTGAGTTGGTTGATAGTGAGTTGATACTAGATGCATAAAGGAAGGAGGAGAGATGTTCATGGGGATTCCTTCCTAAAAATCCTAATCTATTCCAGCTAGTTGAATATCAGAACCTGCCAAGAGAAGAAGAAGAAGAAGAAGATCTATGCATCAGTTCTTCCTAAGTTCTATGGATTTTTCACATAAGATCCTGATACCTTCTTGTTCGAGTTTGACATACTCTGCATGAGTTATTACTATACCATCGATTTCCATAGGATCAAGCTATTTCTTACCACTCTAAAAGAGGATACATTAAGATGGTTCATGAGCCTAGGAAAAAATAATGTGGAGACATGGGATGACATGAAAACAAAATTCCTTTAGAAATACAAAGAGTATTGCAAGGGCAGTGAAATGAGAGGAGATGATATTTTTAGGATGCAACAAAAGGAAGATGAGAGCCTGGAGGATTACATTGCAAGGTTTCTATTTTTCCTACAGAAATATCCACACCATACACTCAATGAAGACTCACAAAAGCTACTTTTTCTAAGAGGAATTAATGATAGTTGCACTAACGCCTTCGACTTGATGGGAGGAGGAGATATCTCCCAAGTTCCTTGGGAGGATATCAAGAAGATATGCCAGAACTACTCTAGGGAAGCTTCAAAGAAAGGGAGAGCTTACCAATATTCTATGGGTAAGTCATCTACCAGTGGAATTTCAAGAATGGAGATTATTCATTTGCTGACAGAATTCAACCAAGACATTATAAAAAAATCTAGGTACTTAGTTAGATACACTTCAGGCCAAGAAGAAACAAGAGGAGGTAGAGGCAACATTGGTAGAGTATTGCCCCCATTGTAGACAAAAAAAAAGGATTGCGGATGCAAGATCATAGCTAATATTGACAACAAGAAGATTGCACCTGATTTCAAGCCAATCTAGGTTGAAGAAGATCAAGTCTACTATGTTGCACAAAGGAGGCCATGGGCTCCAAGACAAGGCATGACACCAGATACACTCTCTTTTTTTGGGCCATATTTCAATTCTTATTCATCTAGTAACCAATTACAACCCCCATATCCATCCAACTATGAAGGATATCCACCACAACCTTAGAGTAACCCTCCAAATACCTAGCCTAATCATCAAAAATATCCACCCCAATGGCAACAACCTTAGGGGAATTGGCAACAATTTCAAGGAAATTGGCAGCAAACAAATCAATGGAGGGGAGGACAAAAATAGCCAAACTAGATAAATAGTTACATGCAACCAGCTTCTCAGCGCCAATAACCTGCTATAATGCCTCCTCCTACTAGTTCAAGTTCAAATTCACCTAAACCTACTCAGCTACTAGCTCAACCCTCACCTACTCCAAATAACAAACCATGAAAGCAGCCTGTATACTCTACTGATCCAAATCAATTCCTTGCATATGTTGTGAGTGTAAGTGACATCCACTTGCATTTGGGAACTAATTTTCCAACTCCTTCCACACCTATTATCACTGAAATTCCTATGGAAGAAGAGGAGCCTTTTAATAACCCCATTTAGCCTAGTGAACCTAAGAATCTTGAACCAGTTCTAGTCAAGCAGTCTGCACAAACACCCCCATTTCCTCAAAGGTTGGAAATAGTTCAAGAAAAGGAAGAAAAAGAGGACACAACTTTTGACATTATAGATCAGCTAAAGCATATATGTGTCCAAATACCCCTATTTCAGGCCATAAAAGATTTTCCAATATATGGCAAGAAAATTAAGGAAGCATGCCTTAAGAAGCCATGTAGGAAGAAGAAAGGCCCCACTATGGTTCATGTGGTGGAACATCTAGCTGACATCATGCCTAGGAAAGTGACTGTTCCCAAATATAATATGATCCAGGGAGTCTTGTGGTAGGAGTTGTTATAAATAGCATCCAAATAAAGAATGATCTGATTGACTTAGGAGAATAATAAATGTAATGACCAAGGATATCCTGTAGCAACTAAATGTTGCAAGCATGGGGCCTACTCCTACTATCTTGCATCTTGCTAATAGTTCAACCATTGAACTTGATGTTGTAGTAGAGGACCTTGTGGTAACTCTAGACTCATGGGAGTACCCAACATATTTCATGATTCTTTTTCCTAAATCCACACTAGGTGGGTACCCTATCATTCTAGCAAGACCATGGTTAGCAATAGCAGATGTATATATTGGATGTAGGATAGGAGAAATGACCATTTTTTATGGAAAGAGCACCAAAAGGCTTGTTCTCTACCCTCCTGCTCAGCCATTCCATGATCTAGGTAATTCTATATGGCCACATGTTGGTGAAGAAGTCGAGGAAGTAAATTATGTTGCAAAACTTATGATGTTAAGAAAAAGCTCTTTCATGAAGCTTCAAGATGAAGGTGAAGTATTGGATAACATCATTTAGAATCATTGTGAAGTGAAGGAAGCATCATATTCTCATTCTGTTGTTCCATTCAAGACACTTCTACCTACTCTTCCTGTAGCTACTCTTCCTGTAGACACTCTTCCTGTAGCAACAGGTATGTCTCATACATTGCTATCGCATGAACTCAAACTACCAAGCATTAGTGAAGCAACCATGATAGAGATAACTACACAAGTGCAAGTGGCAAAAGGAAAACATCTGCAGATCAACAACAAATTGAGTGAAGAATAGCAATTTTCATTGACAACCTTACTAAAGACCCACCAACATGCATTTGTGTGGGACTATCATGATATGAATGAATTAGACCCTAATATTTTCACTCATAGAATTTACATTAGAGATGATTGCACCCCAGTGAGACAACCACAAAGAAGAATTAACCCTGCATTAAGAGAAATTGTAAAAGGAGAACTATAAAAATTTCTAGATGCAGGATTTATCTACCCTATCTTGAATAGCTAGTGGGTGTCTCCATTGGTGATTATTCCCAAAAAGGGAGGGAAGTGGTGAGTTTTTGTTGATTACAGGGAACTCAATGTTGCCACCAAAAATGACCATTTTCCCTTACCCTTCATAGATCAAGTTTTGGACTCACTTGCAGGAAAACAATACTTTTCTTTTCTAGATGGCTTCAATGGTTATAACCAAATCCAAATTGCACCAAAGGAACATAAGAAGACCACCTTTACCTATCCATGGGGAACCGATGCCTACTTGGTACTTCCATTTGGATTATGCAAGGCACCTACAACTTTTCAGAGGGCAATCATTAGCATATTTTCAAACATTTCTCATGATAGCATGGAAATTTATATGGATGATTTCAATGATGCATTAGAGAATCTTAGGAGAGTCCTACAAAGATGTGAAGATTACAATCTATCTCTAAATAGTGAAAAGTGTTTCATGATGATGTAGGAAGGTAAGTTCCTTGGCTATTACATCTCTCACAGAGCAATTTAAGTAGATCCTGCATAGATTGAGGTGATCACCAATCTTCCTATCCCTACAAAACAAAAAGATGTTAGGAGTTTCTTGGGACATGCAGGCTACTATAGGTGGTTCATCAAGGATTTTAAAAAAATAGTAGCACCATTATATGCCCTTCTCACCAAGGATGTTGAATTTCAATGGATAGAAGATTGTGACAAAGCATTTTTTTGATTTGAAGGCAGCTTTGACTCATGCTCCTACACTCAAAGAACCCAATTGGGAGCTTCCTTTTCACATCCATACAGATGCATTAGACTATGCTATAGGATCTATTCTAGCATAGAAAGGAGTTGTTGAAAATGTTTTTTAGTTTTTTAGCAAAAGCTTGCAAGGAGATGAATTAAATTATACAGTGAGAAAAAATGCCGGTAGTAATCTATGCCCTAAACAAATTCAGGCACTACATAACAAGCTATCAAATCTTTGTGCACATAGATCATGTAACCATTTGGTATCTCATGAATAAACCTTTGATCTTAGGTAGGCTAGCAAGATTTCTATTGCTAATGCAGGAGTTTGACATAACCATTGTAGATAAACCAGGGAAGGCCAATGTTGTAGATTTTCTTTCAAGGTTGACTACATTATAAGACAATTAGGTCATTGATGAATTTTTCCCTAGTGAGCACTTATTTTCCATCAGTGTGAAAACACCCTAGTATGCTGACATAGCTAACTATATGGTCACATGGAGAGTTCATCCCCACTTCTCTCAAAAAGAGAGAAGTGCACTCATTGAAAAATCATTTCCTTTCTCATGGATTGTAGGATGTTTGTTTTACACTAGGCTAGACCATGTCATGAGGAGATGTGTGAGAGAAGATGAGACATATGATATTTTGCATGCATTCCACAATGAACCATGTGGAGGAAATTTTGCAGCCAAGAGGACAATGATGAAGATTTTAAATACAAGATATTATTGGCCAACACTCCAATAGGATGTAGGGAGATATATGAGAAAGTGTGATAGATGCTAGAGGATGGGCAGGCCAACCAAATATGATGAGATGCCACTTTACCCTCATGTAGTAATCACTCCATTTGACAAATGGGGACTATATTTTCTAGGAACCATTGATCCTCCATCCAATGGTAAGTCTTATATCTTGGTATGCACTGATTATGTAACCAAGTGGGTAGAAGTTAAGGCCATGAAGCATGCAAGAGATAATAAGGTTGCTAAATTTATTTATGAGGAGATTTTCACATGGTATGAAGTTCCAAGAGAGATAGTGACTAATCAGGGGGCTTAATTCACATCAACACTTATTGCAGCACTAGACAATGAGTACAACATAAGACACAAGAAGTCCACTCCTTATCACCCTTAGGCCAATGGCCAAGTTGATGTGACCAATTGAGAGATTGAAGCCATTCTAACCAAAACAGTGGTTGTTCATAAAAAAGGATAGGGAAAACAAACTACTAGAAGTTGTCTGATCCTATAGGACAACCTAGAAAACAACTACATGCTTCACTCCATTTGAGTTGTTGTATGGAAATACATCTATGATCCCATTGAATTTGAACATAAGACTCTTAGAAATGTAGTAGACTTGGGGATGGATATCTCTAAGGAACAAAGAGAAAGAATCATGTAGTTGAATGCTTTGGATGAGATGAGGAGACCAACCTTGCATCACACAGAGGTAGTGTAGAATTAGAGAATAAGGTGGCATGACAAATTCATCAAGGACAAGAGATTTTAGCTAGGCGACTGGGCACTACTCTATGACTCAAGGTATCAAGATAATGCACGAAAATTGTAGAAAAGGTGG
Source organism: Sequoia sempervirens (assembly GCA_007258455.2). Lineage (NCBI taxonomy): Eukaryota > Viridiplantae > Streptophyta > Pinopsida > Cupressales > Cupressaceae > Sequoia > Sequoia sempervirens. The sequence continues at coordinate 127,442 of VDFB02355252.1, read as the reverse complement.
CTAGGACCATATGAGGTTGTTGAAGTCTTCCCCAATGGTGTTGTTCAACTTACTACCATTGACCCTACCAAATTCAAGTTGCTTGTCAATGGCCATCGCCTTAGATTGTATCACAAGTCAACTTCCAAAGAGGAGTTCCTATAGCAATTCACTCAACATGCAACACCCGAACTTCTTACAGCTGAGGGAAGTGGACCTAGTGTTCCTCCTTCTAGCTAACTAAGGCATGTACCTTGTCATAATAAAGAATTTCACTCCTGTGGGAGTCAACTTCTCCACCCATCCACTCATCCATCTCCACCTTTCTCTCTCTTCCATCACTTCACTTCATTCCTCTTCACCCCATTCCACCTCATTTTCATTAATTGCTAAACTTATTTCTTAAAAGGTGACTAGTACTTTCTCCACAATCTTTGCAAATGAATCTTCCATGAATCTAGGTATGTGCACATTAAATGCTATATCTTAATTGTATTTTGTGCATTCATTTAATTGTTGTGAATTAATATGGACGTTCACCATAGCATTTCATTATTCCTTGTCCCTTTCAAATCATCATTACCACCTCACATGTGAGGGCACATGCTCAAATTTAGGTTGAGGGGAGGGGGAAGATGTGAATACTTTTCCCACGTGTCAGTCCATGCTAGTCTACATCAACAAAGTTTAAATAGATCCAATTTGAATTCTGAGTGAAATGACGGCTCGTATGTGTGAGGTGACACCAATCACCACCACCATTTTTCTCCATCATAACCTTCCTTTATTACTCCTTTGCTGCCACTATTGATCCTGTTATAATCTTAAGTCACCAAAAGGTAAAACAAAAAGAAAAAAGGGTAAATAGAAAAGGAAAATTTAGACGAAATTGGCATTGGAAATTTAGCAGTGCTGCAAGAAGGAAAACTTTGTAGAGTGATTGTTGATTGTAGATAATGGGAGGTGGGTTAATTCGAAATGAACCCACGGTTCACAATGTATTACTGTAGGATGTGCCCTGCCAGGTCGAATTTAGAAACTATGGGTGGTTAGACTATTTCATGAAGTTGAATGGTTTTAATGAAGACATTGCATTAGAATTTTCCCAGACATTGTTTGAGGGAAAGGCCATAGTAAAAGGGATGAAAGTATTTGCAATTGAAGAAAGAATTGTAGAAGTTACAGGGTTTCCTTTTGATGGTGAAAATTACCCTACTTCTAGAGACACCAAGTTAGCTAGGGCCAAATGTACAAAACCTTGTGACCCTCTATTGAGCATGGAAAAACAAAGTATGAATAGAACCTCTTTGCTTGGGCCATGGAATAAAGTAGCTATTTATGTCATAAAATATATCACTTGTGAAGGTCACTAGTTGAATCTACATTCTATGCACTTCAAAATATTGAATCACATGAGGCACAAGAGGCGGATGAATGTGTCAAACGTCCTATACCACCTTCTTTCAATCATGGTAGTCAAGACTCAAAAACGTAGGGACAATTCCGTTTCCCACCATTTTTTGATCAAATTGTTAGTTGAGAAGTCTCTACATGATGTTTCTAAGATGACTTGGGAAGAATTCTAAGACAAAGCACTCAGGAAAAGAAAATTCATCTCTAGATTCTAATGATGATGTTCCTCTTGGCATCCTAATGAGAACTAGGGTACAAACAAGAGAAGCAAAAATAAGAAAAGGAAAATCTAAAAAGCAGCCGATAGAAAAAGAAGTACCAAGCTCTAAGAAGTGGAAGGTTGACACTGTTCATCCTGTAACCAAAGAAAAACGTGAAAGCCCTCCCATAAAATTAGGACCAGCCAATCCAACCTTTGATATACTTTTGTAGGAAATCCCTAAGCCTAGAGAAACATCACAGGGGACACAAAAGCTCCAATGGTGCAGGTGAATGTTGAGGAAGAGGACATATTTGAGAAAGTGACAAATATAACACTGGCAGATCTTGCTGATGTTGCATAACAAGTTGAGAATCAAGGGTATGAGGAAAATTAGGAGTTCCTATAGCATGAGCAAGAATAGGAACAAGAGGCCCTACAACCAGAATTGGGAGAACAATCAATACCCCTGCAGCTAGAATTGACTAAACAACCCAAATCCCTACAACTAGTAGTATATGAAGAGCTAGCATCAGTGCTAGGAAAAATGTTGGTAGGACTACATAACCCCCCTTATTTTATAGTACACATAGCAATCATGAATCTATGGAAATAGATGCAAAGAAGGGAAGAAGAATGGAAGGAGGAGAAACGAAATTCAAAATAAAGATGAGGAGATTGAAGACAAGGATGCAAAAATTGCTACTTTAAAGAAGAAGGTGGACGATATGACAACCTTGGTACCACATATTTTAGAATGTAGGATCCCTCCAAGGGTCTATGCTCTACGTTTGAAGGAGAAATATATTTCTTTTAAGTTGGAAAGGATTGTCTCAGGTTTGAACCCTTCCATTGAGATTCCTATTGATTTTTTCAATGCTTATCGGATTGCTTCCCCTAAGATGAAGAATTTGTTGTGTGAATTATATTTGCATAATTATGTTGTTACTCAAGAACATGATTGTAATCCACTATTGTATACATTGGGGATGTCCAATTAAGGTCATTTATATCCTAGGTATAAAATGAGATCAGTTGGGGACAAAAATACATGGCTTATAGATAAATGGAATCCAACATCCCTCAGCCCATTAGGGCTGAATAAAGAAACCCAATGGAAATTTGTAGGGATTGGCACATAATTCTTTTCAGACCTAGCTACATGGTAATAGTATCATGCCTTGGATAGAAGTAGTTTATAGTGAATATGAGGTGGTGACAAAAGCAAAAGAGGAAATTGTGAAGAGACACCTGTCACAAAGAAGGAACAACCTAATTGATGATATAAAACAAGCTGAGCCCCACTCTATACAAAACTATGCTGCAACACTTAAAAGAATTGATAGATATATATAGATTGAAAGGACAAAGGGACGATTTTGTCTTCCACTGACTTTTTAGCCACCCATCCTGATGTGTTCCATGCCAACTTTTAGGTATTACCACTATGATATTGTTGCAGAGAGATAGAGATGGAACATATTGGATAGACAACAAGGGTTCTATTGGGATCTTGATTCATGCACAACAAAAAATGATGTAGGATAGTTGGTGGTTGCAAATTTTAGGGGTTGACTAAGCAGGACATCAACCCTCCCTTTGCTGGAGGACCAACAAAACCTTAGGTTGGGGGGAGTGATGAGTCTAGTTTATGGTTTAATTTTGGTAGAATTTATGATCTATTTGCTGAATTTTTCATGGAACTTGATGTTTGAATGTTCATATTTCCTCAAAACCATAGACATTGGGCCGAATTTTATTTCTGCAAATCTTTAATGACATTGACATGTTATATGGACTATCTATGTTAATTCTACATGTGGATTAATGAATTTTCTTTAAGACAATTAAAAATATTTAATTATTGTGCATACTAATATTGCTCTGTGGATATGATTAGAGGCCACTAAATTGAGAAGATTTTGCCAGTTGGTCATTCACCATAACGTTCAAAAAGGGAATCATTCAAAGGTCAATGGAGGTTGACAACGGGAGATTCCTCATGCAAATTAAGTTGTAACCTCCTTGTAAATGGTCTTTATTTCTATTGAGCGAATATAGGTGTTATTGTTGTGCTAAATATGTGTTTAGGAAGCATGTCTGACTAGATTTTGTGCATGTGTAACTGCCTCTCCACTTTTCATGCTTTCCCTAAAGTGGCATCCTCCTAATCTATTGGAGTTGATCGACTTGCTAGGTGATTAGTTAATATCTTCTTTTCCTATAATTAAGACTTAGATGATCCTTCTTAGGAGGTTGCATAATCTGATTATGTACTTGAATTCTTAGTTTTCAACAATACAATTACACTACTCTATTGTATTCATATTTTCCAATGAATAAAAGGAAGTTATAAGTCCATGCATTTGAGTTTACATTAGTTTTAGAGGATACTTGTCCAAGGGGGCCCACTTGGTGAGCATTTTTTCCTTATTTTAGTTTATTTTAGTTATTGCTCTTTGTTCAGTAATTAGTTAAGAATTTGGCACTGACTATTCTTGCAGCCACTAGAATTCCATTTTGTACTGTTCTTGTAGCTAAAGCATACATAGTAGTTTCCTATTTGTTTGCTCAAATTTTCTTTTTTGTCGTGCATTTCAGCTTAGTATAGTTTTTGGTTGATGTTCAACACTTATGTTATCTCTTTCTAATCAATTTACCTTCAACATTAGGTTTTCCTTAGCTGTAGAATGAATATGGCTACTTTGGATCCTTAATGCACATACTATGCTAACCCATTTCAAGCTCATGTCCCTAGGTTGACAAGTTAAATGCACCTTCATGATGATTGAAATGGCTATTCAATTTAGATGTCCAATCTCTGAATCATAGTTGTAAGGGCTTAGTTGTTAGATCATTTTAGGAGGCCAACAGTGACCACACTTGACCTCACATAAATTAATCTTTAAGGTGCCCTCTTCCAGTAGCTTGAGGAATTTGAATTTGGAGACTTTAACTATTAAAGAAACCTACATTGTAATATTATAGAGAGTGAGTCTTTTAAGACTCAATAAAGGCCCTCTTGGTACCTTTAAATTTCTCATCATTCCTTGCTTTCCAGATAGCCCATAGAATTCCAATGGAGATACACAACCAAAACAAAGATATTTCTTTTCCTATTTTATTATCCTTCATTGATAGAATTTAATCAAGTCAAAGTTTGTTATTAGCATTCCAAATGCAGTATTTTTCACAAAAAAAAAAACCATAACTCTTTTTCATAAAGGAAATCAAAGAAAATATGGTTTATTGTTTATGTTACCCTGCATAAGTTGCAAATTTTTATATCCTCAGAGTTACTTTGAAGGGAATTTTTTTAAAGATAAGAAGCCATCTAAACAATCCTTTTTTGGTTCAATTATGCTTTCCCAATTACTTCTAAATACCTTGGACCATTCATTTTTTCTTATCTTAGTACACCATACTTTTTTTACATGATCAATGGCCTCCTATTGATTAGCAAGACTATTGTATATTATTTTAGTATTTAATTTTATAAGTTGGTTTCCATCCTTCCATTAAAATTCTTGGAATTGTTTTGGATTAAACTTGCATTCAACTGGGAAGTTCATTTCCCAACAAGCTTCCCTTATTATTGTATAGGTTCTCTAGTTAGCAGTGGACAAATTGTATTCTTTGCATAGCTCATTCTGGTATTTTAGGTAACCATATTTTAGAATATCTTTAAAGTATTTGATGCCTAAGTTATGAGCCCAAATTTCCGCTAAGTATCCTTGTAGTAATGCTAATGGTTTGTCATTATACTCAAGGTTCCACCAAATAGATCTATGGGTAGAAAATGTGTTTTTCTTGATGCATTTACAATTTGTAATGTTTTCCTTGATATGCTTCCATGCTTTCCAAATGATCTTAAAGACAATTGACCCTTTAGGGGATATAAAGTTACAATTGCTAAGAAGGTTGCAAAAGGGGACGTCTTTCCATGCTTTTTCATGCTTAGGGGTTGCATTCTTGATGTCATTCCTAACCAAGATCTTCCAAGGTACATCCCCATCCAAGGCTTTGAAGATCTATTTTGAGGATAGAGCCATATGTTGGAGTCTTAGGTCCTTCAAATCGAGCCCACCATCTTCTTTTTTCAAAAAACACCAATTCCATTTGATTGCATGTTTCTTCCTTTTACCCTTCTCATCTAACCACAAGAAGCCTCTTGTATTTTTCTATATCTTGTCCACTTGGTAGTTGTTAAACATCCACATAGAAGAAAAGTATAGGTTGTAGGATGACAAGACTTTTTGGTAGACTTGTATCCTTCCAGCAAGTGATAAAAATTTCCTATTCTAGTGTTCAATCTTCTTTTCTATCTTACCCTTGATGCATAACAACATTTCTTTCAAGTTCGAGCAGATAGAAAATGGGATGCTTAGATAGCTAACATGTATATGCCCCCCCCCCCACAATTGACTATCAACTTACCCAATCTAGAGGTTTCTCATGTCACCCTAGCGTGATGGATTTTGTAAGAGAAACCTTACCTCCTGAGGTTACACAGAAACACTTTAGCTTTTCCATTAAGTTTGTTATATTAGTCTCATTTAGATTGGAAAATAATGTAGTGTCATCTACAAACTAGATATTGAGGAGCTCATTGTTATCTGGTAAGATTATACCCTTCACCCTTGGGGTTTTATCATTAACTCTTAAGAGATAATGAATGGCATGTGAAGCAATGATAAACAAGGCAAGAGCCAAAGGGAAACCTTGTCTAATTGACCTTTACATATTAAACTCCTCAGTAAGAGAACCATTAACATCCATTTGTGTCATTGCATCCTTGAAAAGAATAGTAACCATATTAAAAAAAATTCTTGGAAATCCAAAGACTTCAAGAGTTAATCTTATGTATGCCTATTCAAGTATGTCATAAGTTTTTTCAAAGTCAAGGAGTAGTAGTACTGCAACTTGGTTAGAGTATCTTTCCCACCACATTGCTTCCCAACTAGTGATTAAATTTTCTAGAATGTACCTACCTTTGATAACCCTGTTTGGGTGTTATTTATGAACATTGGCAAGATGTTTACAAGTATTTTTGCCAACACTTTTTCTAGTATTTTATATGACACATTTAGTAATGTTATTGGCCTCTAGTTTTTCACTAATGTTTTTTCACCCTCCTTGGGAAGAACTTTTATAACACCCTTGTTGATATTCTTTCCCAATGATCCTTTTTTCAAGGCTTCTTTGTATACTAGATATAGGTCATAAACTATCTAGTCTATAAAGAATTTGTATAATTTTGTGGGGAGGCCATCACCCCCAAGGGTCTTATCATTTTTCAAGGATTGCTTTCTTTATTTCCTCCTTAGAGATCTCCTTAAAAATTTCATTTGCTTTATTTCCTCCTATCTTTTTTTGAATGATTCTTTTGATGAAGTTTCTTGCATTAGAGCAGCCTTCTATGTTACTTTTAAAAGTGAATAAATTTCTATAAAAATTTGAAGAATGGCCCTTGATGTCTTCCTAGTTGGTGAATGACACCCCATCTATCTAAACTTTCTCAATCCACTCCTTTATGTTTTTATCTTTTAGAAATCTAAAGAAAAATTTGGTCCCTTTGTCCCCATTCTTTAGCCAATTTATTTTGGCCCTTATTCTTAGCCCTTGAATTCTATTAGCTTGCATCCTTCTTATGAAGTTTTTGATACTTAGGAGATTACTGCTCGATTCCTCATTTCTAGGATCTTCTTGGAGGCATGTTTCCTTATTGGAGTAAACTATCTTGAAGGAGACCCTCTTCTTCCCTCTTATCCATGCAACTTTTCTTTCCAATTGTTTGGAATAGTGTTTTCCAAACCTTAGTGTTGAAATACCATCTCTCTATTGCACTCATTCCTTTTTACATCTAACTATTGATATTCTTGAGAGTCCTAACAACAACATTGCAATCCTCATCTTTAAGTAACTTTGTGTTGAGGATAAATCCTCCCCCTTTTTTCATTTCTTTCCCAATTTCATTTTTGAGGATGATCCTTGTTTTGATAGGATGGTGTTCCAACAAAGTATAGGGGTGTACTTCAATCTTGCAGCTATCTCTAAGAGATTCTATGATAAAATAGTATTTTTTTGAGTAAAATTTGTCTAGCTAACAATATATTATCCTATTACCCTTCTGGGCATTACACGAGGTGTACTAGATGCTAGGAAAGTCCTTTTTATGACCCTTAATAGGGTTAGAAAGATTTTATTTGGATTTCATCCTCATCCAAAAATATTTCTCATTTCCTTCCACTCCATATCGATCCCTCTAAAATTTTATTTAGGTCTCTCAACCATATTAAAGTCACCTCCTAGAATCCATGGAATACATTCTAGGTCACATAGCTACTTCCATAGATTGATCCTTTCTATGTATTCATTGGATGCATATATGGAATAGATTCCAAATGTAGTATTATCCTTTTTAAGGTAACCTGGACCACCCTATTATAGGGAGAGACTCCAAAATTAAAGGAAAATTGGTTCCATTCCTTGGAGATGACATAATGTACTACCTCCCTTCATATAAAATTAATATTTTTTCAATTTAGAAAACCCTATTGCTTTAACTTCTTGAATGAGTACCACATCTTTATTCTTGAACTAGTTTAGGAACCTTCTTACAATCTAGTTTATGTCTAGGGATTCCAACCCCCTTACATTCCATGAGATGCAATTAAGGGTCAATTGGAGTCTAGGTTAGCAGATGAGTCCTTTTCAATCCTAAAATTATCAAAACATTTAGGTATCCTTGTATCCTTTCCATCCTTTTGGCAGTATGGCTTAGGATGACGACATATTTCTTTTTTTCTTTTTTGTTTTGTTAGTATTTAAGGTTCCCTCTCCTTGTTGGTATCAATGTTTCCTTTTCTTTTTTTGCTCCCTTCTTGTTCTTTGTAGTTTCCCTATTTTAAGATATACTCCCCCATCTTTGACCTCCTTAGCAATTGAATCCCCTATAACCCTTAAAATTTTAAGGCCTCTAAGTTGACTGGACTCTCCTAAATCCATGAGATTTATAAGAGAAACTTTATCACCTTCATTTTTGTTATTAGACCCTAGGTTTGAACATGGGGTTCCTTATGTATCCCCTTTATCAACATCTTGGATAATATTTATTTTTTTGGTACTCTTCTCTTGTATTGAAATTCAATACACTAGTACCCATTAGGATATCATCGATGCATTGGTCACTTTATGACCTAGAACCAACAATATCCTTTTTCTTTCCCCAATTCCAAATTGGCTTGAAACTAGTCCATCAATGGTATCATATTTGATAGAGGTGGATTGCATTCTTGTTTCAAATGCATTCACCATTTGTTTAACAATGGCTAGAGAACTTGTTTCATTACTCTAGGTGAAGATCTCTTTTGGAATATCCTTTTTTGAATGTTCTCCATTGTTACCATCTATATCCTCTTGGGTTTTAAGTCTATTTATAAAATAAACCTCTTCTTTAGGTTCTTTATTCCTGTTAATATTCCTTATTTTTTCATTTTATTTTATGACTTATCTTATTATGTCTATAGTCAGTTGTTGTGCATTCCCTTTTCCCCTTCATTATTGGAGGGGTAATTTTAATTTATGACCTTCTTTGAGTGGCAAGTCTCTTTATATTTGTCATTTTCCCTAGAAAAAGGGTTCGGGGAATGCTTTTCCAATTCTTTTATTAATTTTCCTAATTGTTTTTTAATATTACTTGCAAAATTACTAGCGGGTAATACTATTTCATCATCAGCTTGGGGAAGAATCTCTCTGACCCATGAACAAGATCATTGTTTTCTTGTATATTGTCCAAACAATTAGTTTCCATATTTACACAATCATTTAAGGTTTCCATATTCATGCTTCCATTTAGGGTTTTAAAGTCCTTATTTCCACTTAGGGCATCCATATTCAAACTATCATTTAGGGTATCCTTATTCATATTTCCAATTAGGGTTTTTGAATTCGTACTCTCATTTATGAATTCACATCATTTTTTAGGGTTTCCATGTTTTCCTTCACATTTAGGGTTCCACTAGACCCATTATTTATGCCATATATGGTGCCATGGATGCTTCCCCCATGACCAACATAGGGATTGAAAAAATATTTTTCTTTGTTGTCAAAGGGTAGTTCCTCCTTATGTGCCCTTCATTTCTATGAAGGCAGCACACGTTTAACCCCCTAAGTATCTTGATGGCACAATTAACATCTCCACTATCAAGTTTTAATAGCAACAATTATGGAATGTCTACTTTAGGGAGCAAGCTTACAAGAGCCCTAACATCAAAATGCGGTGGGGAGGATTTAGTATCATCAATTATGAAAACCCTCCTGTATGGTTTAAGTAGGAGTGGAATAAATTTCTAGACTCATGGGGTAAATTTTTAATAACCACCCACCTAGGGCTTGAAAGAGCCAAGATTTATGTTACCTAAGTTTTCACCCTCAAGCTCAACTAGGCAAGGAATCTCTGTTGTAGGTGTTCATAAGGGCCAAATGGGATATTTCCATTGAGGGTCGCTATGACCTGTTCTCTATTTTGCCGAAGCCATTCACTGTGGAGCCTATCACTATGACAAGAGGGGTTCGGTATGACCTCTTATTGTGTGGATTTCTTAGAGCGATAGGCCATTCAATCATCATTTGACGAGACTTACGGTGACCATGGGCTCGGGATAACCTATAGCGCTCAATGAGATGTCCCTGCAAAGAGAAAAGTCTCCCCAACAGTGCTTTATTTTGAAGTTTTCAGCGTGGCCATTTGAGTTTTCCAAGAAGTCTTGGTGACCCAGGGGTGCTATGGCAACAAGTGGGACTTGGCATAAGTTATTCCATTTAGCATGATGTCTTTCCAAAGTATAGAGGTCACATCGAAGAAAGCCAACGGTCCCTCTAATAAAGTCATGTTGTGAGGTCTGGCCGATGGAATAGAGTCTTGGTGAATGGAAAGAATCATCAGTGTAACATGTGAAGCAGAGGGGAAGTCTACAAGATGTCTCGGTGAACAAGGAAGTATCAGTGAAACAAATGGAGCTCGGGCAGGATGAGGAGTTCGGCGTGGGTCTTAGCGACAAACAAGTGGTTTGACCGAATGAATGAGCCAAGGAGGAAAAGGAGCATCAACAAGACAATGGGCCTCACTATGAAGTATTTCTAACTTGATCATGTATTGCTTAAGGAAATCTAGAGCCTGGTAGAGTGAAATGCATTCGGCATGTGTCTTGGTGACCATAGAGGCAACATCAATATGGATTTTGAAGCTCGATAAAGACTCTCATCGATGTTTCCACGTCGTGCCAATAACTTCAGAGGGACATGATCGCATTGGTGAGACACTTCTATGTCTTGTCGAGATGCGATTTTGACTATACAAGCTTTTGACCAAAGGGGATTCTATGTGTAGTGTGCCCAGCCAATCAAGGAGAGCTACGAGTGAATCATTGGTAGCTTGACCAGTGCCAAAAGAATCAACAAAATGAGAACCAACGTGTATTTGTTCCGGACTTAAGAGCATTCAAGGTGCTCAACAGGTGGATTTAGTAGGTGGACACCAGGACCAGAAGCAAATACACCAGGTGGCTTCAAAAGATCTAAGGGGTTTTCTCCAAGAAGTAGTTTCTCATCGAAATACACAGTAAGGACACGCAACATGGAGCATTAAATGTAGTCAAAAGATCTAGGGAAAAATCTACTCTGAGGACTGATATTTTGCAGGCCCTAAGAGCCTAATACAGGTTGATATATATGGCATTTTTTCCTTTTTGTAAGTAGTTCAGAGTGTGCATTCGAAGAGTTAGAGATTTTTATCAATCCTTTCTCGATAAAAATGTATGTTTTTGTAACTTAGCTAGAATTTGGAATACAACACAGAGTTTACCTTGGAAGCTACTGTTAATGTTTGTCTTACTCTCATTTCTGTATTTTAGACTATGCAAGTTCTTAACCTTGTTTTCTAAAATCTGTATTCATAACTAAGGCTATGAAATTCATCTTTCCTTCCTAAGATATGCATGTAGAGCAAGCTTGTTAAGAATAATGCATGAGTCTAGAGGGGTTATGTTAAGTAAGTGAAGACGCTGACTATTTGCTTTCTAGTGTATGTTCTCCTTGTGTCTGTTTCATGATTTCTAATTAACTTGGTGTATCACCACAGGAATAGTTCAGTTTAGTTTTCATTTGTACACACTCCTTCTCCTTTTACCTCATGGTGATCAATAGCTTAGGTGATACCCAAAGGAAGCTGGCCTTCTCCGGAGGTTCATTTCAACTATAGGTGACCCACAGCCTTGAAATGATCCCATGCTGTTCTAGAAAGCTCAATTTCAATCTCTGTGCATAGGGTGCAATTTCTAGGTGACAATAGTTTCTGGCACACCCAGTGGGATAGTGAACTAGATTGAACCACTGGTTTGGTATGCAGCTAGTGAATTACAGACTTTATACAATCCCTTTTGCATACTTGGTGACTCCACAAAGAGGAAGAACTCCAAAAATCAACGCCTTCCACAGTTTATGAAAAGAGTTCAAACAAGAAGCAGCTCAAGCCTTTTTGAATATCTATAGCTGTCACCACCAAGAAGACCAGGTAGAGCAACAAAGAGGAAAGAAACAACAATTGTTTATCTCTACTCCTCCATCTGTAGGGTCTCATTTTGTTGCACCAACAAATCCACGTCAGGTACCTCCAATGGCCACTCTAAGGAATCAACCCTTCGTTACTTTTAATGGAGGGAGCACCTTGAATTTAGCATAGTACAATGACATTCCAATGGCAACCTTGAAGAGTCTACCAACTTTCACTGGGGAAGATGAAACTACTCCAATTGAACACATGCGAGATGTGGCTTCATTATGTGGAGTCCATCACATAACCCAAGAGGATGTTGCAGTGAGATTACTAGCTGCTTCTCTGAAAGGAAGAGTTGTGCAATGGTATAGGAGCCTACTAGTTAGTTCGATTGCAACATGGGATGAATTTGGAGACAAGTTGCATAAGCAATTTCAAGATAGGTCTGACAACTTGTCTCTACTGGAGCAATTGACTACAATTAAGAGGGCTCTACAAGAGCAGATGAATGACTTCAACTTCAAATTTCAAAGAACTTGGGATAGGATCCCTGCAACGGTGAGGCCATCTCTAGAATACACATTTTTATATTTCTTGAGGGCTCTTAATAGTGATATAACTGTCATGATATAGTCAATGAGAGGAGTGTCTTCACTAGATGCCTTTGAAATAGCTATCAGAGCTGAAAACAACTTAAGACAAGCTGGTAAGTTTGCTCCCAGGCCGCCAATGCCAATATTTCTAGAAATTCATGCAAACATTCCTTTGCAAATACCTCCTTTCACACCTCTACCAGTTGTACCAACGCTGCCGGCTGCTGTTCCAGTTGTTGTAACACAAGAAAGCGCTATTTCCAGTTCTCCAAACAAGTTATAAGAAATCAAAAGCCTATTGCAGTCCTTTGGTAACAAGCTTGTAAGCTTAGAGAAACAACAGTCATATAGTAGGCCTTATTAGCAACAGAACCTAGGCCAGCAACAAGCCTATCAAGGTAATAGACAAGCTTACTAGGGAAGTTATCAAGGCACAAGAAAAAATGTGAACACAAGACATTTTTAGGCCTATGCTCCAACACCTGTTAGTGCAGTCAAGGACCTGGTCCCCACTCAAATCAATTTAGCAGCAGACTATGAATGGTGTTACCCTTGTAACCAACCCCACAATCAAGCTACTTTTTCAAATGGACTCATCAATCAGGAACTGATGGTGCAAAATACCTTGAGTTCACAATAGCATGCACCTAATGAGTCATCTCTGCAACTCCAAGATTAGTTTGCAAATAATGCCACTCTACTCAACTGGCAAGGTGAGGAGTTTTGTGGATTGAGTGTGGATAGTTCTCTTGTTGTGGCTAATACAGGAGCAAAGAAGAGAGCACTTGAGCTTGATCAGGCAGCCGTCAAAGGAAAGGCATCACCTATTGAACCGTCTACATCTCGAGTGACTAGTGGTTTGCAAAGAAATCAACAACTCCCAGTTAAAGAGCAACCACACTTGCAAGCTGATCACACTGGTGTAAAGGTACATAATAAAGTAAATCCAATTGTTCCTTTTAATATTCTTGATAGTATGAAAAGGAAAAATGTAACGATGTCTCTGTGGGATTCATTAGTCATCCCTGGTCAAAAGGATATTCTATGTTCATCCTTGTCAAATCTTAGGTTATCAAATGAGTCTGAATCCCCAAGAGGTCAAGTTAGGACTGTATTGACAAATAATTCTCAGGGAAATGGTAAACAACCTTGCATAGAGACTGAAAAAGGAGTGAAGCCACCTCCTTTCTATGTGTTAATAATTATTGGTGATAAATTAGTTCATAACTGTTTGGTGGACAACGGAGCTAGCAGCTGTGTGTTGCCAAAACAAATTGCTGATAAACTTGGACTAAAATATCATCCTTTAGAGAAGGGAGTAATTCAATTGGATGGAACTTTAGTTAATACATTGGGCATCATTAAGGATTTGAATTTCACCCTTCATGCTTGTCCAAATTTTTTAGTTCCTCAAGACATATGTGTCATAGACCTTCCACCCTTCTTTTCCTTGTGTTTATCAAGAGACTTTACAACCAAGATAGGTGGTTACGTATTAGTTGATTGGTCACATATGCTGTTTAGAACGAGATATGGGACTAAGGTTACCATCAAGTCTGAAAGGTTGGCTAAAGATCACATTGAACCATATAGCCCAAGTCCTATCAACGTTGTCCCCATTACTCCAGACACAAATTGTGTTGTTTCAACTGATAGTGAGCTAGTTGCCACTCAAGAGCTTCAATCAGAAGCCATTCCTGATGTGCTGTTGCATGAGTGGGTGGTTGAAAATGTGTTGGACAGTCCTGAGAAGCTCATTCAAGATGTTGGTATGGGTAACTATGTCATTCTCGAGCCCGACAAAGAGATTCCAAACCTAGAGAAAGATGCAGATCATTTGTTGCAACCACTAAGTGGACTTTGGGAGATGTTCTTTGATGGTTCCAGAAGTAGAAATGGATCAGGAGGTGGTGCGATGTTAATTTCCCCACAAGGTGATATGCACTACTTTGCATTTCTTTTTGCTTTTGCATGCTCCAATAACACTGCTGAATATGAGGGCCTTGTTCAAGGTCTAGAGTGGGCAAGGAGGAGAGGGATAACTAGCTTGAAAGTCTATGGGGATAGTGAATTAATTGTTAATCAAATAAGAGGCTTGAATGTTGCTAAAAATGACACACTAAAGTATTATAGAAACAAAGTGTGGAACATGCTTGAGGAATTTGATGCCTTTAATTTAATATCTATTACAAGAAATCAGAACAAGCATGCTGATAAGCTTGCAGCCATTCGAGCACAGTTTGATATTCCAGATGACATTAGGAAAGAGAAAGTACAGCAGTATGTGAAGGTTGTGGTCAGACCATCAATTCCTGATAACAACATTCACTGGCAAGTTTTTGATAGTGATGAGTAGATCCTTTCTTTCTTGCTCGAAGAAGATCAGTTCTCCATGGTGAATCAAGAAAAAATCAAGTAGTAGTATGGTGATCAAGTCATAGAGCTAAAGAAAAATAAGTTGCCAAAAGGCCTTGTTACCTTAGAATCAATTTTTAGTACTGATGATCAACTTAAAAGGGGTAAATCTGGCCTACAAATCAAAGAACGTTATGAAGAGCTGGAGATTTTCAAAGGTAAACTTCTTAAGATAGGAAAAATTTGTTCACATGAAGATAAACAAGCTTTTGTTGCCTTATGTCAAGAATTCTATGATGTCTTTGCTTGGGAATACTCAGATTTGAAAGGGTTTGATCCCCATATTGCTCAACACACAATTGAGTTAGAGCCTGATGCTAAGCCAGTAAGACAGAAACAAAGGCCCTTGAATCATAAACTTGAGCCCCTAATGATTAAAGAATTGACTAAACTAGTTGAGGGGGGTATTGTTTTTCCTATCAAGCACACTTCATGGGTTTCTAACCTTGTACGAATTAGGAAGAAAAGTGGTGAAATAAGACTTTGTGTGGACTTTAGGGATCTCAACCGAGCATCTTTGAAAGACCACTACCTGCTGTCCTCCATGGAATGAATCTTGCAAGAGGTTGTTGATTCTGAAAGATTTTCCTTGTTAGATGGTTTTTCAGGGTACAATCAGGTGCTGGTTAAAGAAGAAGATCAGTTTAAAACCACTTTTACAACTAAATGGGGCACCATGGCATACAAAAGGATGCCTTTTGGTTTATCTAATGTGAGTGCCATGTTTTAGAGGGTCATGGACATGGCATTTTGAAGTCTGATCAACAAAATTATGTTGATTTATTTAGATGACATTACAGTATATTCCAAGAATGTTGATGAATATGTGTCACATCTTAGGCAAGTTTTTGAAAAATGCAGAGAGTTTGGTATCTCTCTCAATCCAAAAAAGAGTATCTTTGTTGTTCATAAAGGGAAATTATTAGGACACATAGTGTCAAAGCAGGGAATTACTATTGATCCTGAGAGAGTCAAAGCCATACTTGAGTTGTAGCTACCTAATCACAAGAAGGGTCTATAGAGCTTTCTCAGCCAGAACAACTTTCTAAGAAGATTCATCCCTGATGTTGCGAACCTGTTACAACCTTTAACAATCTGTATGCCTATGGTAGCATAGGTAACATTTCTACAATATTGGTTCAAAAAAATGAAGAGAATTTAGAACAACCAATAGCCTTTTTCAGTCAAGGTTTGGTTGATTATGAACAGAAATACTCCTTTGTAGAGAGGCATGTTCTTGATGTGATCAGAAGCTTGAAGAAATTCAAACCTTTGATCTCTCATAATAAAATTCATGTCATGGTGGCACACTCAAGTGTGAAGGAATTTTTATTGAATAAAGATTTGAATGAAAAGAGAGCAGGGTGGATCACTAGGGTCATGGAGTATGATGTAGATATTAAGATCACCAAACTAGTTAGAGGCAGGGGTCTCTGTGAGTAGCTTGCTACTGGGTCGAGTAGTGATAGTGAGCTAGAAAAGGATGTTATCCTTGCTAATACAGATGAGGTTTAGAATGCTCATGATGATGTGCCTTTGGAGATAAATAATTGGGTTCAAGATATAACCCAATTTCTACAAACTGGTGAATACCCATTAGGATTAAATAGAGCTAAAAGAAGATACTTCAGATTACAGTCGATACCGTATGTGCTGGTAAACAATGTTCTTTTCAAAAAGGATCTGAATGGTGTCCTATTAAGATGCATTCACAGCGATCAAATTGAAAAGGTACTTCATGAGTTTCATGATGGAGCTGCAGAAGGCCACTTTGCTCCCAAAACTACTGCCTAGAAAATCATGAGAGCTAGTTACTACTAGCCCAACTTGTTCAAAGATGCACATTCCTAGTCAAGAAGGTGTATCAAATGTGCTCTATTTTCAAGAAAGGAAAAACTGCCTACTATGCCTCTACATCCAATTCTAGTGGAGCAACCCTTCATGAGGTGGGGCATTGATTTCATTGGACCAATGAATCCACCTTCCAGTACTGGTCACAAGTGGGTGCTCACAGCTACAGACTATTTCATGAGGTGGACAGAAGCAATAGGTTTGAAAGAAGCAAAGGAGTCTTCAGTTTTGAGCTTCTATGAAGATATAGTCACCAGATTTGGAGTTCCTAACTCCATAATATCTGATAATGCTCTTGCATTCACGGGTCTAAGAGTAACTGATTGGGCTATTAAACATGAAATTCATTTAAATACATCTTCAAATTACTACCCTCAGGGTAATGGTATGGCTGAAAGCACAAATAAGAATCTCATTAGGATCATTAAAAGGACCATAAAAGATAATCAAAGGACCTGGCACATCAGTTTTAAGAATGCACTTTGGACAGATAGAGTGACCCCTAAGAGGTCTATTAGCAATTCACCATATATGTTGGTCTATGGAAAAGAGGCAAGATTGACCCTATCTATGGACTTCCCAGCTCTAGACATTGCTCACCAGTTGGAGATGCTTGAGGGACATGACCCAATGTTTGTTAGGTATGCAGAGCTCATGGAGCTCGAAGAGTCAAGGGAAAGAGCAATGAAAGCTTTGGAGTATCATCAGCTCCAAATGAAAAGGACATTTGACAAAAAGGCTACAGCAAAATCTTTTAAGGTGGGAGACCTCGTGCTCAAATGGGACGTTCTGAGAAGAAGACTAGGCCATCACACCAAGTTCGACAATATGTGGACTGGTCCATTTATTATCTCAAATTGTAAGGAGCACAATGCTTATCAGCTGACTACAACGGATGGGGAGGTGCTTCCTATCCCAATTAATGGGATACACCTTAAACCCTGTTTTCAAATCTGATAGCTCCATCTATTGTACATATTAGTTTAGGCTTTATGTTTTCCATAAGCATTGTTTCAGCACAGTAAATATTTTTCTTTCAGTTTCCCCCCTTTTTTTTTTTGGCAACCTTTTATGACCCGTGGATCTCAAGGAGTTGAGGCCATGTGCAAGACTGATATTTTGTTTGTTTTCTGAGTTTTCTAATGAATCCATACCCAATGGATACGCCTAGACTACTGGTCTTCATGTTTAGCAAGCAAACATCCAACAAAGGTCGCCAAAAATGTTACCTAAGTTTTCACCCTCAAGCTCAACCAAACAAGGCATCTCTGTTGCAGGTGTTCATAAGGGCCAAATGTTGGGTTAAACTAGCTCTTGGGTTAGAGTTAGTGGATTAACCATAAGTGGTTTTGAGCCCATGGTTTTGCATGTATGGAAGTCTATATAATGGCTTGGTGACTCCATTGTATGTGTGGCTGGTTGAAGCCTCCAGGCTTAGCCCAGTTGGGGCTGAGGGTTATTATGAAGATCTTCATTATTGGTTTTTCCCCAGTTTGGGGTTTTCTAGGGTAAATCATTGTGTTGTGATTGTGTTCTTGTTCCATGCTTGATTTATGTTTTTGTTTTTATTCTTCATCTGGTTCCTAACAAGTGGTATCAGAGCAAGGTTTGGGATTTTCTTTTTGCTTGCATGTGCAGGGTTTGTGAGTTGCATGTACTTGCATGTGTGTTGCATGTACTTGTATGGACTCGCATGTGGCTTGTATGTTCTTGCATGTTGATGCATGTAAGATTTCCTGGTGTTTAAGGTTCTGGGTATTTCTTCTGTGAAGATTTCTTAGCCTGACAAGCTTGAAGAAGTCTAAAAGAATTAGCTGAAGATTGGGCCTTAGAGAATGGGAGAAGTTCAAGCATGTGTGCAGCTAGAATGTTAACGAAGCGACGTGGTGAATGCACTCATTCTAGTTGTGATGGAGGTCTTATTTGGCTTGCAAGATGAATTTGGATTTCTCTCAATTGTCCACAATTGGTTGTGGTTGCTGCTCTAGGCATGTTGCCTGGTTAAAGTCATTGTATGCAGGTGCCCATAGCCAACGCTGGCTGTAGCAAGAACAAAATTGTAATGGAATTGAATGTAAAATTTAATACATGTATTTGGGTTGATGGCTGTAAGACCTTGTATGGCTTGCTTGATCCCTGAAAGGAAAGGTCTGGTATGTGCTTATGGAAGGGGGGTTTGGTTTTAACCCCAAGACCAAGTTTAAAGGGGGGATTGTTGGGTTAAACTAGCTCTTGGGTTAGAGTTAGTGGATTAACCATAAGTGGTTTTGAGCCCATAGTTTTGCATGTATGGAAGTCTATATAATGGCTTGGTGACTCCATTGTATGTGTGGCTAGTTGAAGCCTCCAGGCTTAGCCCAGTTGGGGCTGAGGGTTATTATGAAGATCTTCATTGCTGGTTTTTCCCCGGTTTGGGGTTTTCCAGGGTAAATCACTGTGTTGTGATTGTGTTCTTGTTCCATGATTGATTTATGTTTTTGTTTTTATTCTTCATCTGGTTCCTAACACCAAATGGGATAATTCCATTGAGGGTCGCTATGACCTAGTCTCTATTTTTCTGAACCCATTCACTGTGGAGCCTATTGCTGTGACAAGAGGGGTTTGGTATGACCTCTTATTGCGTGGATTTCTTAGGCCGATAGGCCATTCAATTGTCATTCGGTGAGACTTATGGTGACCATGGGCTCGGGATAACCTATAGCGCTCGATGAGATGTCCTGGTGAAGAGAAAAGTCTCCCCAACAGTGCTTTATTTTGAAGTTTTCAGTGTGGCCATTTGAGTTCGCCAAGAAGTCTCAGCGACCCGGGGGTGCTATAGCGACAAGCGAGACTCAACATAAGTTATTCCATTCGGCATGATGTCTTGCCGAAGTATAGGGGTAACACCGAAGAAAGCCAGTGGTCCCACCAATAAAGTCATGTCGATGTGAGGTCTGGTTGACGGAATAGAGTCTTGGCGAATAGAAAGAATCTTCAGTGTAACACGTGAAGCGAAGGGGAAGTCTACAAGATGTCTTGGTGAACAAGGAAGTCTCAGCGAAACAAATGGAGCTCGGGCAGGATGAGGAGTTCGGCGTGGGTCTTGGCAACAAATAGGTGGTTTGACTGAATGAATGCGCCAAGGAGGAAAAGGAGCATCGACAAGACAATGGGCCTAGCTATGAAGTCTTTTCGACTTGATTATGTCTTGCCGAAGGAAATCTGGAGCCCGGTAGAGTGAAATGCATTTGGTGTGTGTCTTGGCGACCATAGAGGCAACATCAGTATGGATTTTGAAGCTCAATAAAGACTCTCATCGATGTTTCCATGTCGTGCCGATAATTTCAGAGGGACATGATCGCATCGGTGAGACACTTCCTTTGTCTCACCGAGATGTGATTTCGACTATACAAGCTTTTGACCAAAGGGGAGTCTACATGTAGTGTGCCCAGCCAATCAAGGAGAGCTATAGGTGAATCATTGGCAGCTTGACCAGTGCCAAGAGAATCAACAGAATGAGAACCAACATGTATCTGTTCTGGACTTAAGAGCATTCAAGGCACTCAATAAGGGGATTCAGTAGGTGGACACCAGGACCATAAGTAAATACACTCGGTGGCTTCAAAAGATCTAAGGGGTTTTCTCCAGGCAGTAGTTTCTCACCGACATACATAACAAGGACATGCAGCATGCAACATTAAATGCAGTCAAAAGATCTAGGGAAAAATCTACTTCAAGAACTGATATTTTGTAGGCCCTAAGAGCCTGACACAGTTTGATATATATGGCATTTTTGCCTTTTTGTAAGTAGTTCAGAGTGTGCATTCGAAGAGTTAGTGATTTTTATCAATCCTTTCTCGATAAAAATGTATGTTTTTGTAACTCATCTGAAATATGGAATACAACATAGAGTTTACCTTGGAAGCTACTGTTAATGTTTGTCTTACTCTCATTTCTGTATCTTAGACTATGCAAGTTCTTAACTGTGTTTTCTAAAATCTATATTCATAACTAAGGCTATGAAATTCATCTTTCCTTCCTAAGATATGCATGTAGAGCAAGCCTATTAAGAATAGTGCATGAGTCTAGAGGGGTTATGTTAAGTAAGTGAAAACGCTGACTATTTGCTTTCTAGTGTATGTTCTCCCTATGTTTGTTTCATGATTTTTGATTAACTCGGTGTATCACCATAGGAATAGTTCAGTTTAGTTTTCATTTGTACGCACTCCTTCTCCTTTTACCTCATGATGATCAATAGCTTAGGTGATACCCAAAGGAAGCCGGCCTTCTCCAAAGGTTCATTTCAACTATAGGTGACCCACAGCCTTGAAATGATCCCATGTTGTTCTAGAAAGCTCTGTTTCAATCTCTGTGCATAGGGTGCAATTTCTAGGTGACAACAATTTCATCATTAATGGCCTCTGGCGACCAAGCCAAATTCTAAAAAAAATCTTTCTAATGCTCCAAAATTGCTTCTTAATTACAAATTCTTGCATTTCATGGTTTAAAAAAAATTTGTAAACAAACCTTTTTGAATCATTCTACAATTTATGAAAAACCAATTCCTAATTTTTTAACCCACACATTGGCAAGCCATTCATCCATATACTTTCTATTCAAGTCCTTAGTAATTTCCACAACTACCAAGAATCTTGCCACATTCTTTAATTTGTAATCTTCTTCATAAATTTCCTTGTCTAATTCACGGTTTGGAACCAAGATATCCAATTTGGAGCAAGCATGGGGGCACTTCCCTCGCTCTCTACTTCCCCCATATTTTCCATCCTTGTGTGCTTGCACTACAAATTTTGTACCAAGCGGCAAGGTCACCTTCTCACCATCCATGATGTCCTTGAAAGACTTTGCATGGATTTTCCACCATATTATGGATTCAACTCTTTATTCAAGCTATCGGGGGGTCTGTGGGTATGTGCATGATCATCATAGAAAAAATAGGCCCTTAAGTGGCAAAAAATTCAAAAAAATCAGAGTTAGGCAACTTGATGTAAAAATTTGAATAAGTTATCTATATTATTTCAAAAATATGTAAGAATAGAATCTGTAGCAAATTGAATGTAGTTTCTAAACTACTAGGTTTATATTTTTTAAAAAAGTCTATTTGGTGGAAATTTGAAATTTCAATGCAGTAGTACTTAAATTTCAAGGAAAAAATAAGAAGTAGGTGTTTGTTTGGTCACCCTAACCACATGAAAATGATAATATTTTTTTATAATATTTTAGATGTAAGTAGAGGACTCATGTCCTGATGTGATGCATATTTTTTTATAATTTTTTTCCAAGTAAATAATTAATTATGAATTTTTTATTTCAACTTTTAAAAAATATAAAAACTTGTATGTTTGACCACCCTAACTTCATAAAAAATTCATGAAATTCATTTTTTCTTTTTTTAATCCTATAGTATGCAAAGCATGGAATCTGACACATGTTTTGGATTCAAAAAATGTGTTACCGTTTGAAAGCTATGGATTCTTTTTAATCAACCTATCAATTAGGACTTTAGTTATAATTCACATAGAAAATGAATAATAATTATTTATTAAATTCAAAGTAAAGTATAATTTATATTGGTGGAAATTTGAGAATCTCCTTTAAAAACCCTTTTTGTTTCATCAATTTTATGTAAAATAAAAGTCATTAGCCACATACCCTACACATACTCATTAGATCGCCACATTTTGGCCCATCATGATCTTGCACATACCTCTATATTTCCCTCCATAATTAGATAGATACCCCAAAATAAAATTCACAAGAGCGATGGTAGAGGAAATCCCACCCTTTGCATTGAGGAAATCCTAAATTGTATTGAAAGAAGGATTAAAAATCAAATCACAGAGAGACTTGTACCACAAAATGGATTCTTGTGTAGAGAAGGCAGGGCTTCCTCCACAACCATGTGTGAAACCCTAACATGGGTTACACTAGCTGCTTCCCATACTTGCAAATCCTTTGCCAAGATATTCCTCAACCTTTCATGGAATCTTTCCTCCTTTCTCCTTTTATTGTTTAGAATCTAAAATTACTTTAAACTCTCTATAAATCACATTCCTAAAAAAAATATTTTTTAGGTTAGTGGATTCCTACATGTATTAAAATTTTACATTCTCACCATATCCTATGAAGATGTGTTTATGTTCTTTTGAATCTAACTTAGATTAATTTTCTTTATGTACATGAACATAAGTCTCACAACCGAATACCTTTGAATTGGAAACATGACAATCTTATTTGTATATAGTTCATAAATAATTTTATCATCAAGAGTTGAACAAGGAGATATATTAATAAAGTAATATGTACGTACTTATAGCCTCTACCAAAAAGAATCAATGTGGCTACATACCACTCAACATACTTATGGCTCTTTCTATTTAGGTTTAGTTCATCCTTTCTACAACCCCATTTTACTATGGTGTGTAGGGGTTTATCTTTTGTTGAATAATACACATATGCTTACAAAACTTATCAATTCCCTCGAACAATATTCACCATCATTGTTTTTTTACCAAAAATTTAAATTCTTTAAACTTACTAAAAAATTCATATTTAAAATACATAAAATAAATCTACGTGATATTTATGGTATGTTGTTTTTCTTCTATGGTGTTATCTATTGAAGAAACTTAGGGAAACCCATTGGTTTAGTAAAGATAGAAGTGAACGAGGTCCTACCCACCTCAAAAATTAGTTCTTAGTTTCCCAACCTAAATATACATTTTGTGGTATTATTCCTAGGTTTGACATACCTTGGAGACGATCTAGCCTTAGAGATTTGAGATCTAGAAACTTAGATCACCAATAGATTCATCATCAATACTCAATAAAGAAAATACACAATACAAATCTAATGGACTATACCTATCAACTAGATTCCATTATCTCATGGACCTCCTCAAGGTAAAATCAATCTTGGGCTCTTCCTATTCTTATGTATGCTCATCCTACACATCTTCATTTACACTCACATCTAAACCAACTTCCTCTCCATTCCCTTATCCATCATATTATTCCTCCACATGCACAACTTCCTACTTATTAACCTTAGTCTCAAAATGCACTATATTCTTTCCTTATTTCTCTTTTGGTTGTTTATGATGTAAACTCCCTAAAAATTACATCTCTAAAAAATATTATTTTCTAGGTTAGTGGATTCTAAAACTTCACATTTTACATTCTCACCATATCCTATATGTAGGATCTTATGGTGAACTCATCAACACCCCAAAATCACCTACAAGACAATAAAAAAATTCACAAGAGAGAAATGGTAGAAATATCATGCTATGATTATGGATGCAAGATTGCTAAATTGAATTTGATTGTACATATGATGCCTTGCTTTTAAGGGAAAGTTGTGAGATAAGTTTAGACAAGATCATGACATGTGCCTTAATCTTGTTCAATGAAACAACTAGCTCAACAAATATTAAATGACCTAGGACAAAAGCATTAATGCCAAAAGATAAATTAAGATCTAGTGACAATTAACACTATCTAAAAAGATTCCCTCCTAGAACCTAAGTGGACTTAACATGTAAATTGGACCTAGATAGGTAAAACACCTATTTACACCAACACCCCCTCTTAAGTATAACTTAGGGAGTACTATTATGCAAATGACACAAACATGGGTCCCAACTACGAGGCCATGTTAGGTACCCATGTACATATGCAATGAAATCTCTCACAAATAGAGAGGGAGAAAACCTAGTAGGATAAAACTCCTCCCCAAAAGAGAGATGAAATATAAAATTATCTCAATGATGCATAAGAAGGACAAAACCCATATGAGGAAAAAGACCCCTCCATAAGAGAGAATAATAGAGACCATGCAACCACTCCTCAATGTAGAGTCTCCTACAAAGATGGTTGATGTTTGACAATGAATGTTGAAGATGATCTATGACCATCAAAAAATGTTCCTCCCATTGGAAAGAAACAAGACCAAGATGGTATATTAAGGGATGTTGAAAGGTCTCACACTCCAAATAGGAATTCTAGGTCACACCACCAAATAAGACAATCCAAAATATCTTAGAAAAAACTGTAGAACACAATACAAAGACAAAGATACCTCCTCTAAAACGAAAGAATCCTCCTCCAAATGTTGTCCAAAAGAATCTACACTTATGTCAAATTGCAAAGGATGATCATGTAGAGAATAAACAAGAGGGTTAGAGTGTCCCCTCGTAACAACTAAAGAAGGATCATCTTTATCAAATAAAATATGCAAACAATAAATGGTGTCTCCTAAATCTAAAATGCGAGACTCACAAAACAAACCACCAATGTTTGTCAAGTACTCATCTAAATTAGCCATCTCTGGAAGATGATGAATGGCCTGCTACTCTGAATCACATAGAGCCAAAATTGTGGTATCACAAGCATCCTCAAGTACAATAGTAGATGAAGGAGACGAGATGTCAATGAATTTCATTCAATTGCACTTATCACCCCTCATTGTGTCCTCAACATCTGATGAATTAAGAACACTAGATGATTTGGTTGGATTTAGGGGAATTAGGAAAAATGATTTTATTGGTAATGTAAAGTTGTTGCAATTGATGAATTTCATCAAGAAGTTTTAAATCATCATGTTATTTATATAAGTATTCATCTATTGTATGTTTTTTCTTTCCATAGTAATCACATTTTACTTTTCATGCATTAGAAGACATGATTACAACCAACAAAAATACACAAGATTACCCCCCCAAATTATTCAATAATCAAATCCCCCAAGAAATATATGAGATCAATTGGCACTTTATACTTAGTTCAATTGTAGGTGCTAGTTGCCAAAAACAATGAAGTGGACTTGATCTTGGTGCATACAAATGCCAAATGTGGCCACAAGCTCAAAGTAAATTTTTTACACAAGATTTGATCAATTTTATAATACCATTGGAAAGTACACAGAAAAGATGCACTTTTAAAAAAAATCACCCAAAAATGTTATTGTAGGAGCAATAACTGAGCCCCATAAGTTCCCAAAATGAGAAAAACTTAGAAACATCTATGAGAATCATTCAATTTTTGTAAAAAGAAAGAATCAAAATAAAAAACCTATTGCACCACTATAAAGAGCACAAAATTCTACCCCAAATAAAAAAAATGCTCAAAAAAATGAACCTGTATGACCAAGTTATGATTGTTTGAAGTCGGATTGCAAATTCAAAATTGCTAATGAAGAGGGGGGAAGATTGGAGTGACTTGTTGATGGTCATTTGGCCATCAAATTTCACACAGATTTGATGATGGCTATTTGGACATCAAATTTAAGATAGTCGATCAAAAATTTAAAAAATACCAAAAAATTTCTAATGACAAAAATGAAGTATTATATATGAAAATAAGGGTTATTTTGGGCCTTCTGAACATAATAGAAAGGTCATATTTGACCCAAAATGCTCCAAAATGATGCCCCCTTACTAGATTTGGTAATGAACCTCCCACTTTAAATCTTCATACATTTTGCCTCAAATGTATGATTTGGATGAACAAAAGAAAAAAATGACTTTATTGGACTATTTGAATTCAATAGTTAGTTGAGATCTACACCATTAAGCTCCAAAATAAACCTGCAATAAAAATTCACAAAGAGGAAACCCCCACAATTTCACCCAACAAAATATTCAAGCCAAGATTGGTCCCTTAGATCTAGGAAAAAGTCTACAACACTAAAGCTCTAATACCATGTAAGACTTTATGGAGAACTCTTCAATACCCCATAATCACTTGCAAGATAGCAATAACTTCCACAAGAGAGAAATGGTTGAAATATCATGTTATGATTATGGATGCAAGATTGCCAGCTTGAATTTGATTGTACATATGAAGCCTTTCTTATAAAGGCAAGTTGTGAGATAGGATTAAACAAGATCATGAAATGCATCTTAATCTTGTACAATGAGACAACTACCTCAACAAATATTAAATATGATCTAGAACACAAGTATTAAATGACAAAATATAAGATAAGATCTAGTGACAACTAACACAATCTAGAAAGATTCCCTCCTAGGGCCTAAGTGGACTTAACATATAAAAAGAACCTAGATAGGTAAAACAACTATTTACACCAACACTATGAAGATGCATTTCTAAGCTTTTGGATCTAATTTAAATTAATTTTCTTTATGTACATGAACATAAGCTTCACAACCAAATACTTTTGAATTGGAAACATAAGGATTCTTATTTTTCCATAGTTCAATTATATTTTTATCATCAAGAGTTGAACAAGGAGATCTATTAATCGAGAAATGTGTACTACTTATAACCTCTACTCAAAAGCATCAATCTAGCTACATGCCACTCAACATACTTATGAATTTTTCCATTAAGGTTCAACTCATCATTTCTACAACCCCATTTTACTATAGTGTGTAGGGGTTTGTCTTTTGTTGAACGATACCTATATGCTTACAAAACTAATCAAATTACCTAGAACAATATTCACCATCATTGTTTGGTTTTCAACCAAAGCTTGAAATTCTTTAAACTTAATGAAAACTTCATATTTAGAATGCATAAAATAAATATAGGTGTAACTAGAGGTATTACCACCGAATGCAAAGAATAACAATCTTTTCCCATAGAATCCACATCCATTTGACCAAACACATCCAAAATGAATGATTTATAAAAATCTATCTACCTTATAACTTCTAAATAGAAATGATGATATATTATGTTTACCAAACACAAAATGTTCACAAAAATCAAAATGCTTATCAAAATAAGAGAAATCATAAACCATCTTTTTATTAATCAAGGTTCTAACGCCTTTTTCACCAATGTGACCCAAATATTGGTGTCACAAAATACATGTATCTTTGTATTTTCTAGTTACATTAGAATAGTTACAAAATATGGAGGTATTCAACATACACAAAGTCCCAAACAAGATCCTTTAGCTACCACTAAACTTTGAGGTCTCATCGACCTACAATTAGAATAATCAAATGCCACATGTATCCCATGATTATTCAACTTGGATATAGAAAAAGCTTTCCATAAGTCTTGGAATGCACAAAGTATTGTCAATAGATTTAATCTTCCCACCACTAAAATACAAATGCACCTTTCCCTTATCAACAATCTAATGGGTAATGTTGTCACCAAGAAAAACTTCTCTATCATAAACCTTATAAGATGAAAACCACTTCTCATTCAAAGAGTCATATGGTGTGAGCAACCTAAATTAATGAGTCAACATCATGATTAATAGTGTTAATAGAAATAGAAAATGTATCATTATTATTGTCATTATAAAAATTTTATATGAAAGAATAAAATAATTTATTTTTATTTTTTTATATTTTTGATGAGACAAAATGAGTATGTTTTGTTTGTTTAATGCTATTTACATTAATAAGTAGGTTGTGTTTATCTACAATTATCTAGATAAATTATATTCATCTAAGACTATCTGTAACAATGAATATGTT